>JASSUY010037653.1:0-15024 GCA_032466535.1 Forpus xanthops | reverse complement strand
CCAGGCACAGAGGTGAGGCTGACTGGTCTGTAATTCCTCAGGTCATCCATTTTCCCCTTCTTGAAAATGGGGGTTATGTTCCCTTTTTCCAGTCACTAGGAACTTGACCTGTCTGCCAAGATTTTTCAAATATGATGGACAGTGGATTAGCTTCATCTGCCAGCTCCTTCAGGACCCACGGATGGATTTCATCAGGTCCCATGGACTTGTGTGTGATCAGGTTCCTAAGATGATCTCGAACCTGATCTTCTCTTACAGTTGGCCTGGGGTCTTCATTCTTACAGTCCCTGCTTCTGCCTTCCAAGGCTTAAGTGGTGTGGTCATAGCATTTGGCGGTGAAGACTGAGGCAAAGCAGCTGTTAAGAACCTCAGCCTTCTCCAAATCCATTGTAGCCAGCTCTCCTGAGTAAAAAAAAAAAAAAAAAAAATCCTTAGTTTTTTTTGTTTGTTTGTTTTAAGAATATTTGCATAACAAAGCCTTCCCTACATAGAAAAGTGTAGTCCATCTTAATAAATAGTCATTTCTAAAGCAGAGGACCACAAAGAAGAAATCAAAGAGCAAGACCAGATTTTTCATGGCGTGTTGTTTTTTGCTGGGGTAGTTAATTTTCTTCATAGTAGCTAGCGTGAGGCTGTGTTTTAGGTTTGTGCAGGAAACAATGTTGATAAGACAGGGCTGTTTTAATTACTGCTGAATTACACAGAGTCAAGGCATTTTCTGCCTCTCATGCCTGTGAGTAGGCTGTGGGTACACAAGAAGATGGGAGGGGCATAGCTGGGACAGCTGTTCCCAACTGACTCAAAAGTTATTCTGTACGATATGGCCTTATGATTAGTATATAAAGGTGGGAGAAGAAGAAGGAAGGAGGGGTGCTCAGAGTTATGGCATTTGTCTTCCCAATTGACAGTCATGGATGATGGAGCCCTGCTGTCCCAAAGATGGCTGAACATCTGCCTGCTGAGGGGAAGTGAATGAAATCCTTGTTTTGCTTTCTTTCATGTGCATCTTTTGCTTTACTTATTAAAATTGCCTTTATGTTTGCCTGTGACTTTTCTCACTTTTACTCTTCTGTCTCTCCCCCATCCCAGAGCACCTGTGTGGTGCTTAGTTGCTGGCTGGGTTTAAATCACAACATGTGGGAGGGAGTAATCATTGAATCATAAGATCATCAAATCATTGAATCATAGGATCAAAGGATCACAGAATGGTTTGGGTTGGAAGAGACTTTCAAAATCATCTTGTTCCAACTCCCCTGCCATTGTCAGGGACACTTTCCACTAGACCAGGTTGCTCAAAACTCCATCCAACCTGTCCTTGAACACTGCCAGGGATGGGGCAGCCACAGCTTCTCTGGGAAACCTGTTCCAGGGCCTCACCACCCTCACAGTAAAAAAGTTTTTCATAATAACTGGAACTGTAATAATATAGAACTTTTTAATAACTGAAACTAAAGAACTTCCTAATAACTAGAACTAGGCTTGAAGTCCAACTGGTATTTGCTATGGAGCAGGTCATTATGATTATGTTTGCAAATATGCAGGTGAAAATTTCCTTTCTTTTCTCTCCTTACTATTCTGATATGTACCGGTATCTGCAGAACAAAAGTTTTGAAAGGTATAAGGTAATAATTTGCTTAAAATGCATACTGAAAGATCATACCTTTAAAAAATGAGCTGCCCTATGGCAAATGCTGGACAGCTAAACCTCAAATACAAAGTTCTCAGTTCATCTGCTGAAAAATCTATCTGTCAAAAATACATATGAAGCCAAAATTTTCTAATTTCCATCTATTATTCCAGTTTTTTACTAGTAAAATAGTAATCCTTCAGGTTTCAACCCCTTCCAAATTTCCTAATGGATGTGTCAATTATATACAAAGGTTTTAATGATGCAGATGTCTGTCATTCACATAAAAGCCCCAAAACCACATCAAATAATAATAAATTCATTTACCTTAAGAATGGCAGATGAGAAAAATGAAACTGTATTCATAAACACTACTCTGATTATTGAGTTATGCAGAAAGAGAAGCTGAGTAGCCAGGAATTAACTTCGTTCAAGTATGTTATGTTATGAGCACCAATAAAAGTGTTTAGAGTGGATAATCAGGGATTCTGAGCAAAACCTAACAAACTTAATTTATGCAGTTCCTTCTTCTTCCTTCCCTTATGAAGTTCCTTCTTTTTCATTTCTGGTTCACTGTAAAGATGAGTGCAGAAAGCTTCCTCTGTTGTGGTTCTGAAATACATCAGCTTGCAGCCTGAAAGCAAAGATCTGAGAGAGCTGTCAAAGCTTTATCTTGCTGGGTCAACTTGACAATGCAGAGGGCTAATTCTGAGGTCACTGCTGGTTAGCATCTCATACGTAATGACTGTGACACAGAGTCAAAAGTATGTCATGAACTTCAGTGGCCAGAAGAACTCATCACAGGAGTAGTCAGGTCTTTTAGTGGCAGCGCTGCGTCAGCTGTCAGCCTGAAAATACAAAAGAGAAAAGCAACAAGAAAATAGAAGATGTTTCAGTTAAAAACTACCCACAAACAGAAGCTTTCCTGCTTCCCAAATACTTTTTATTTGCACAAACTGTTTTTCCAATAGATCTTACTTTCTATGAGGGAGAGAAGGAAAAAGGGAACAAGGAGGTGACTATGAAGTTGTAGGTGAAAGAGAGATTTGCCTCATGGGGAGTGTTTTGTCATTTTCCCATTTGCTCATCAGTTCACATGTCAGAGTGTGTGTTGAGGAGACAAACATCTCACCCAGGTTCAGCCCATCTATCTGCCTCTAGTAGACTCTCTGCATGGAGTAGGCTGAGGACAACTGTTCTCTTCCAGGCTCAGCTGTGCCAAGCATTTTCCAGTAGGGCTACTTGTCACCGTGTCTGCCCCATGGATACTGAAGCCCTATGCTTGTTGAATGATTACATTAGTTCTTTCTAACCCACTCTGAGGAAAAAAACAAAGCAAAGCATGCTAACTTCAAAAGTTTAAATAGTAGCTAATTATTGATTTGACTAAAGCACGTTGAAGCGTTTTCTCACAAGCAGTTCAGTAGGCATTGTGGAAAAGAGGCAATTTTGTCAGCAGGTGGCAAAATAGCAGCTTTATATGAGCTGTTTTTTCTCTGACATAATATTTTAAGACATATTTTTTTGTTGACCACATCAGAATCAAAACCAATCTTTTATGAAAGCAAGTATTATGAGTATCCCAAATTTGAAATAAGCAGTCCCAGCATCCTCGTTCCCTATCTTCAAGTCTCATTAAGAGACTTTTTCCTCATTAAGAGCCAGGCTATGGATAATTGTCAGGTATTTCTACCATGCCATAAGGTTTTTACTGTCCTTAATCAGAGTAAATCAAAATAGGTTTTGCACACTCCCAATTGAAGGGACAAAGAACAACACTTGGCTACATGACAAAAGACAAGACAACTGTTAAAGAGTCAGAAGGAGGATTCTCCTTGTGCACTTTGTGAATTACTTCCACCTTTTAAAATGATATTGTTTTTCTGAACTGTGGACAGCTTTTTGAAAGGCCAAGTTTTGTTTCACTTTTGAAAGAAACAGATTTTAACATATGTCGGGTAGTTTTAAATAGAATTCATCAGAAAGAATAACCTTAGACCTCCGTTCAATATCTTAAAATGCAGGGACCCTTTTATTCAAGTGATACCACTGTGAAAATGTATTTTGTATCATTTCCAGGAGTAATGTATAAATGTTTCCAGGAAAGCATTCTTAGCATAAGTTTGCTTGTGAAATATGTTTCTTCCTTTTTGGAGCTTGTTTCTGTTGTAGGAAACCTTTTTTTACTTTAATGGAAAAACAAAATGTATGGGATCCCCAGATTTTAATTTATACCACTCTCTAAACTCACAAAACCATAATGTAAGGCATTTGTGACAAATCCCCAAAGATAATTTCAGAGATCCTTTTTTTGAATATCAGCCAAGAGTACTATTTCTGTCATTTCCTGTTTCTCACCACACTGAAAAGAAGTGTAAACATGACATTTCTCCTACTATTTGTGCACTTTTAAATTCTTATCTCAGCAGGAGCCAGGAAAAGCACAAGAACACAAACCTGACTGCCGTACAGTAAGGGAACTTTACTGTGATTTGGCACACATGGCCAGTTCATTGCTTTAGATTTGTATTTCTGTAAAAAGCATTGCTATTCAAGGCTTATAAGGCATTTCAGAACATGTGACCTATTCCTGACATCTGTTTTAGAATAGAATGAATCAGATTCTAAGTGTGTTTCTTTCTTTCCAATGACTACAAGTGTACAACCAGCTCTGCTGTAGATATTTTCATGGCAGATATATCCATTTAGTCAGCAAAGTCCCATCTTCTTTGCTTACTTACAGGCAGACGTGTCAATCTGCATATTGATCTTTGTGTTTATACACCTTATAGTAACCATATTTCATCAATTATCTGTAATATCTTTTAAATACAGCACTTAGCAACTTTTAAATCCCACTTACTCAACAACTAAGTATATCATCTAATCTCCAACTAAGTAATCTCCATCCTATAAAGCAATTCGTATATTCATCCGTGCTAACTTTCCTGTATCACAAAATCATAGTATCATTGGATCATTTAGGTTGGAAAAGAACTTTAAAATCATCAAGCCCAACTGTTAACTTAGGAATTCCAAGTCTACTGATGAACCATATCTCTAAGTGCCACATTACACATTTTTAAAATACCTCCAGGGATACTGGCTCCACCACTTCCCTGGGCAGCCTGTTCCAATACTTGACAATCCTTTCATGAAGAGATTTTTCATAATATCAAATCTGGACCTCTCCTGGCACAATTTTAGTCCATTTCCTTTCATCGTGTTTTTTGTTGCTTGGGAAAAGAGATCAACACCTTCATCACAACAACCTCTTTTCAGGTAGCTGTAGAGAGCAGTAAGGTCCTCCCTTAGCCTTCTTTTTTTCGGGTAAACAACCACAGTTCCCTCAGCTGCTCCTCATCAGACTTGTGCTCTGGACCCTTCAAAAGTTTTGTTGCTCTGCTTTGGACACACTTCAGAACCTCAAAGTCTTTCTTGTGGTGAGAGACCCAAAACTGAACACAGTATTCAAGGCATGGCTTCACCAGCACTGAGTCCTGCTGGCCATGTTATTTCTGACAACAGCTATACATCTTTTATTATTATTATTATTATTTGCTGAGGGATAAAGGCATTGAATGATTATCATACTTGATTCTCTCTTTTTCTGGCTGTTTCAATGCCAGAATCAATTCTAGGTCATGAAGAAGAGTCTCACATGTTCGTTGCTCTATGGTATACTCTCAAAATGTTGAGTATTTGCTCCCACTCATTTAAGCAAAGGCAGAAAGAGAGCCTAAAGAAGGAAAACAGTTTGTGACTCTGACAGTACAGAATAGCAAAAAATTGTCCCTTGTTGCAAAAGGTGTTTGAAATGGCCAGAGTGTTCTTTCAGTCATGAGTCTAATTCTGCAGCTCCTAGGAATCAAAGCATGGCTTCTCCATTAGGAAGGACAGAAGGACATTATCCTGTACATCCTATCCCCTGTAAGAGAAGGGTTTCCACTGACTCTGTTGCCTCATGTTTAATGGGTAGCATCTTGTGGAAGCATCTGCATAATAAAAGTTTCAGAGGATGAAATCTGGGTAAAGTGATCTCAAAAATCTTAATTCTTACAGAATGACTTATGCGTAAAAAGAAATTGCTGTATATTACACTAAATAATGATGTACTTGCTAATTAGGAAAAGACTCCAGTATTCTTGGGAACACTTGACTGTCTTCCAAAACCAATTCGTGGAGTTGACTGTTGGCAACTTAATTGCAAAACACATTTCCGTAGTAGATCAGAAATAGTATGCTTGAATTTGTACAAGTTAATTCCTGATTGAATTTACAGTATGCTAAGACAGATGCTTCCTCTTATTTATGCAACACAACAAAAATCCTGACCTGGAAAAAAAGAATAATAACAAAAAGTGCTTGCCTGCATGCTTTTTTTTTTTTTTTTTTGTTTGCTTGTATAAAGGTAATGTAAATTTTTGAAGAGTTTTAGCAGAATAATAGAATGGTAGAATCATAGAATAGTTAGGGTTGGAAAGGACCTTAAGATCATCTATTTCCAACCTGCCTGCCATGGGAAGGTCATCTTCCACTAAACCATGCCACCCAAGACTCTGTTCAAGCTGGCCTTGAACACTGCCAAGGATGCAGCTTTTATCACTTCCTTGGTCAACCATTCCACTGCCTCACCACCCTTACAGTAAAGAACTTCTTCCTCATATCTAATCTAAACTTTTCTTGTTTAAGTCTGAACCCATTGCCCCTTATCCTATTTCTAGAGCCCCTACTGAAGAGTCCCTCCCCAGCATTCTTGTAGGCCCCCTTCAGATACTAGAAGGCTACTATGGAGTCTCCACACAGCCTCCTCTTCTCCAGGCTGAGCAGCACCAACTTTCTCAGTCTGTATTCATACAGGAGGTACTTAGCTCCGCTTATCTTCTTCATGGCCCTCCTCTGGACCTGATCCAACAATTCCATGTCCTTCTTATGTTGAGGACACCAGAACTGTACGCAATACTCCAAGTGATCTCACAGGCACAGAGTAGAGGGGCAGGATCACCTCTTTTGACTTGCTGGTCATGCTTCTTTTGATGTAGCCCAGTATACTCTGCAAGGAAAAAGGACCAAGATGCCATGGTAATTTTACTCCTGGTAATATTATGTCCACCAAAATAAGCAGGGAAATTTGTGACTAGATTTTTTAAACATGTGGAAGGAAGTTACATGCAGTTGGAATACCTCTGAAATCTGGGTTTGCATTCAATTATCTGAGTGCAACTACAATTTTTCCACTAAGAAGAGTTAAATGATTCTGATTGGCTTTTGTTACAAAGAACATACTGAAATCTTGGCTCCGATGACATTCATGGACATGGAAATATGCTTTATATAACCCTAAATTTCTAGAAAGTGAAAATTCTGGAGGAGCTTTTCTCCCCTTGTTGAATTTTTTAACTTCTGCTTATTTTGATTTTGTTTAAAAGTGTTTGCATATCTTAATATATTGAAGCAATACAAAATATACAGCTTGGATATACTATTTTATCTTGAACTCCTAAGTTGATTTCAAATTGTGGTTGACTTAAGATAATTAGGATGAATTTTGCTGATGTGAAAGTAATCTAAACCAGATTATTTGTTCATGTGAGATTTGTGACTTTGCAGCTTCAGTGTTGGGAGTATTAATTTTATACATATTAGAAGATTGGGCTATGAAGGGGGTCAGTTAGAATCTTCCAGAATTGGATACCTTTATGTGGAACTTACTTAAAGAGTTGTCGTGGTTTAAGCCGTAAATTACTCTACCCGCCCCCTCACTCCTCCCACCTTCTTGCCCCTCACTTTGGGGGGGGGAAATGTGGAGAAGAACCAAAAGAATGTAACTCCCACAGACTGAGATAAGAACAGTCAAGTAACTAAGGTGTAACACAAATTACTACTGCTACCACCAATAACAACAATGTCCAGGGAAAACACAAGGGAAGAGAACACAGCTGCTCACCACTTGGCGACCAAGCCGTGAACTGAGCTCTTCTGGGTTCCTGTCCCCAGTTTTACATCCTGGGCATGATGTACTGCAGTATGGAATACCTCTTTGGTCAGTCTGAGTCAGGTGCCCTGTTTCTACTTCCTCCCGGCTTTCCCTCCTCCCTGGCAGAGCATGAGACTCAGAAAGTCCTTGGTCAAACCAAAACATTCTAAACTGCAACTATAAACATAGTGTTATCGGAACTGTTCCCAAGCCAAAAGTCAAAAACACAGCAGTGCACCAGCTACTAAGAAGGAGAAAAAAATGACTGCTGCTGCTGAACCCAGGACAAGAGTGGAAAACTTAAAATAGGTCTTTTTGAAAAGTCATGCCTTCAGATTTTCAAGTTTTCCCCTCTTTACAAACTTCAGGAAATAATTTTTTATCAGAGGAAGTGACAGGTTTGTCAGACATTCAGTGGGATCTGTAACACATGCCACTTATTACTTTCAAATGGTAGATAAATCAATTTGTGCTTCATGGTCTTTCTGATCAGTCTACTTATGCATGTAAGATGTTCATGATATGTTCCAGTTCTTGAGGTGGATACTAGTATGTACCAGAACCACAAAAAGTACAATATTGAGGCCAGATGAATATTTAAATACATTTCTAACAAGTGAATAATATATTGTTAGTTTAAAAAAATCAACAAAAACACCCCAACAAAGATTCTAAATTTCTCCATTTTTTTGCTATTACAATCTGGAGAGCTGGTCCAGTAAAAGACTTACTTAATTATGTGTTGAACTGATAAATTCCATAAGATTATGTATGTGGTTAACTACTTTGATCGATCGAAGACTTAATCTTTAATGGGTAAGTTTTATTTTGGTGTGATTGCAGTAGAGCCAAAAATAGTTTAACTGTCTTATTTTATATTAATATACAATATATAAACATGATTATTGCATTAAAAATCCTATGCAAAAGTTATAGAAAGAATTTGTTACCAAAACCTTTAGAATATTTTCTAGTAAATGTGCGAGTTATGAATACAGAAATATATAATTTTACTGTAAGCCCATGCCTCAGCATTTATTAATTGTTTTGCAAAATAAAAATATCTATATAGTTTAAAAACTTATGGAACAGAAAAATAAATAAATAAATAAGTATTTTTTTCCTCTATGTTTATTTAAATAGCAATCTTCCCATGGTAACCAAGCATTGTTCTGTCTAGAACTGGTTGCTTAAACAATAACATACTGCTTTATTGATTACATCTAGAAGTGTCTGACATGGGTTTTTCAGAAGATTCATGGCAGTCTAGCTCCAGAGAAGTATCATCTTGTTCAAAAGAAAGCCAACATTTAGTACTACAAAATTGCTAAGGAGATAATCAAAAGATCAGATATGAGATTCAGACTTATAAAGTACAAAAGTAACTTTGAGGTGAGTTAACAAAATCAATCAGAATCCAGTCCCCATGGAAGCTTGAAAAATCTTCCATATCCATCAGAAACTGATGTTCAGTTTTTCACTCATTCTTTCTCTCATTGCTATAAACCCACTGTTTTCTGTTTCTAAATGCTATTTCCCTGACATTCCTGACTCTTCAGTATTCAGCTGTCTGGAATTTTATGTTATACATTTGACACTTGAAAGTTGGAATGAAAACATGAATTGAAACCTAGTAAATTGCAGTTCTCATACTTTCCTAGCATATGAATGTGATTTTGTAAGAACTACATGTGCATGTGAGCACTGTGTGTCTCAGAGAAGTGATTTAAATAAAAAAAAAAAAAACAAACAAAAAAAAAACCCACAGAATATTAAGATGAGAAATAATCTGAAGATAGAAATAGTGATCAAAGAACTAATAATGAACATTAGAAATTGACTTCCACTGAGAGTTGTTGCATATTGATAAATTCCATCATTGTGTTTTAGTTTTATTTTTCAAATTTATAAACTATCTAGAAAAAAGAGTAGAAATATGTTAGTGCATTTCCATAAAATATGAATTTGTAAAATGCAGAATACATGGATAGTTGAAAAAAAAAAGTCACAGAGCTTTTAGACAAATTCACAGACAACAACATTAGCAACGTGTAAATTGATAGACATCAAATAAAATAATTCAAAAGCTCTTCATGACTACAGCAGTAAAAATGTAAACCAGGAATGTTACAGTAGCTTTGAGATTATATTAGACAGCAAACAAGATGAAGTAGGAGTTTGAATTATGATGTTGAAGAAAACCACCTATGTAATTTTAATATAATTTCATGGAGAAATCCTTCCATGGAAGAGGAATATAATAAGTATTATTCATTCTGTCTTACCTTTCAGGATATATACTTTGGTTAATTAGTTGAAATTTGGGTACTGTATTATCAAAAAAATTAAGTTGACTGTTTAAAGTGATTCTTTAATTTTCTTTCTTTTTTTTTTTTTTTTTGTAAGATTAAAGTATTTTAAAGTCCTGATACCACTTCTAGACATAGCAGAAATTTATTTTCTAGGAACATTTTTTTTTATAGTGAATTAAACTATTTTTGAGAATGTTATGAAAAATTAAACTTTTAACTTTTCTTGATGTATTTGTAGTCAGAGAAGGATGGTTTGGAAACAAGAAAACCCATATTTGAAAACTCGTATTTTTAGTTGTCATCTTTGTTTTCACAGTCTGTTTGTCCAGTGAACTAAAAAATCAATTCATATGTTTCTCTGTTTAGTACCTCACAGTAGAAACCCCTGAGAGACTCCTATAAACTTACATTATGGAGGTAATAACACAGAGAGTGTCAGTTGTTCTGAAAAGAACAGGTATGATGACATACTGCAAGTCCTGAGGGTGCATCAACATCTAAAAATGAGATTCGTGATTATCATTAATCAAGAGGGTTAGAACTGGGTTCCAAGGAAACATAAGACAGGGAAAGTAGGTCAGAACACCAAGGGAAAATCATTTACAGAAACAGCCATTTGGTGATTAAATAGCGTTTTAAGGTGTAAGAACTCTCATCTTGTGTATATGGATAAAGCTTACCACACTCTACAGGAAAATGTGATATAGTAATAATAATACTACTGCTAGATTTCAGAGAGATTACCACTTGAACATTTAAAACTGTCTGCAACGCTGATGTCTTTGTGTTAAAGGAAAGCTCTTGCACTGGATTAGTAAATTAAAAATAGACATTATGGATGTGTGTGTTTATATGAAGCTTTTTAAAAAACAGCTATTCTCAAGAGTGTGGTATCTGCTGTCAGTATTACAGGGAGAATGTTTCCCTTGCTCACTTAATTTTCAGTAAATGTGGCAAATAATCTAAATGTGCTATTGATACAAGACTGTGTAGTGGATGTGGCCAGAGATGATTCTGCTGGAGAAAACAAGGCTCACTGGATGAAAAACAAAACAGAACAAAACAGAAAAACCCTCAAAAAAATCAAAACAAAACCAAAAAATACAAACAAACAAAAACCAAACCCAATGAAAAACAAGTACTGCATCTGGATTATGTTGTAGCTACATGGTAGGTGGTACATCTGAGAGAAGGAGGAAGAGAAAATGAGCCAGTGAGGGCAAATTCCTCAAATAAACAAGAAAGGGACTTGGTTGCACCTGCGGGGGAAGGGAGGACATTAGCTTCTACATGTCTTGTGAAAAAAAAAAAAATAATTAATTAATCACTACCTAGCATGATCTGTGAACATGCTACTTTGCATGGTGTCAATGAAGAAACATCAGGAACTAAAGGCATTACTTAATGTCCTACTTGAACAAGAGCAGTTACAAGCAAATGTTTGTGGGTTTTTTTTTGTTTTGTTTTGGGTTTGTTTTATTTTTTTTTTAATTATTTTGATTTTTAATCCTTAATGTTCTTTTTTTTTTTTTTTTAAGTTTGTTATGTGAATATTTATTTATAGGAAAAAAAAAAATAAAAAAACCCCAACAAAGACTCTAAATTTCTCCATCTTTTTGCTATTGCAATCCGGAGATCTGGTCTAGTGAAGGACTTACTTAATTATGTGTTGAACTGATGAATTCCATAAGATTATATTATTCAGGATCCTTATAATGTAAGGGAAAAGTGTTTAATGTATTTGGCTTTGGTTTGCTGCTTAAGTACTGTGTATGGAGTACACTGCTGAAGGGGCATGAAAGTGGGTAACTGAGAGGAAAGCCTTGACCTGGCTGTTGATGGTGGGGTCTGAGTAAGCATCTTGGAGGATTGTAAAATGATGCAAAGATACTGTTATAAATTAAGAAATTTCTCTCCAAGACTTTCACTTGCTATGTCTGAAGCACTGAGCTTTCTGAATTTGAATAGAAAGTTGTCCTGGTTAAGTTCAGGAGGTGAGGGACTGTGTTGGTTCTGCAGGTTTTGGTTTTGTTCTTTTGTTGGGCTTTTTTGATGGAGTAGTTTTTGATTTTGGTTTGGTTTTGTTGTTTGGTTTTTTTTTATTTATTTAAAGAAGTATTTTTAGAGGTCAAACAGCATCAGTGTCATCTGCCACAATAATTTAAAAGAAAGTAGGCATGATATATTTCCAGTCTGGTTGCTTTAGGATCCTATCGCATCTCAGTAAAAGTTTCTGATATTTTACCTGTCCAAGCGTTTAAGATTCATGTTAACATTGGTGGAATTTGTGAAAACTAAGCAATTCAAAAAAACACGGGTACATTTTCATTGAATGAGCCAAGGTAGATTTTGGAACCCATATCCAGGTATGTATATTAAGAAGGCCAATTTTTATAGACTAATAATGGTTATGAAATGTAGTGGGCTTTACTTTTGTATATCCTTTCCAGACGTTAAGCAAACGTAGTGAAGATTTAAAACTACTATCTTCCAGCAGATGTTTTGCACTTTATCTATCAGTCATAGCTTTCTTGGAAGAGTCAGCATAAGGCAGCATGTGAATCATTCAGCAGCAAATGCTACTAAGGCAGCAGTCTGTAAAATGAAGCAGTTGAAATAAAAGAACATAGGGAGTTTTTTCTTCCCTTCCAGAAAAGACCACAACCTTCCCTGATCCAGGAGTTGGGTGCCATATCACCTACAATCACTACAGTGAACTTTGCATGAGGTTTTCTGTTACAGGCCGAGACTGATTTATTTGAACTGTAGAAGAGCACCCTAAGGAGCTCTTAACTGGATCCTGTACTGACCGACAATAAGGTAAGAACTATTCGGGAGTGCAGCTTGTAATGCTGCAAATAGCTCAATTTTCAATGCAGAATTTGCCTGCATTTTCACAATTATTGTGCCACATATTTTCACAAACATCAGTGAAACTTCTCCGTAAGTTCTTTAATGGTGACATCATGTGAAAATCTACCATTCTTTGTTCATGGAGCTTGATTAATCTTGTAGGTCACATAGCGTTGTTTGTATATCTCTTTTTTGGAAAGACCATAACTATTAACACATGTGAATGACTATTATTTCAGTTAGTTATTTCCTTGAAAAATTGCATTTATTCCCCAAATGCTCAAAACAAACTTCTTTAGAGAAGTATTTGTGAAGAGTGAATAACAAGGGTACATGTGCAGTGAAATCACTCGTAGAACAAAATTTGCCTGAAAGGCTCTTCAAAAAAATTCAGCAAGCACTAACATATTTCCGGGTAGAAATAACCATTCTTGTTCATCGGAGAGTAACAGTTTCAGTGAAATTCAGCAGTATTTGTACACAGATATATATAAATATTCAAAGTGGTAAATTAACCATCTGAATCTCATTGAAGATAATGAGAACCACTTGCCTAAATCCCCACTTACAACATGGAATTCTTTTTCCTGATAGCTCTACGTAACATGAAAAAAATGTTAAATAATGAAACACTGCAAGTTGTAAAGACTTTTTAAATACAAAACACATCTTAGTCAAGAGAAGTTTAAACATTGTAAAAACACCATAGATGTCTCAGCTGCACTTAAAGAAGCTGTAAACAAGAAAAGCTGTAACAAACATTAATGATTATCATTTAGAAAGAGATAATTTCAATTTCATGTTAATGAACTAGGGAAGATGATACTTTATTAGCTCTATATGCCTGTCTATGTCTTCTAAAAAAGGTACAATTTAAGTAGGAATTCACAGAAAAAAAATGGAAGGACGCTTATCATTTTAGCTACAAAATGAAAATACAAAAGCCCATACATCATGGAGTCTGCAATGGTATTTACATAGCAACCATATTCTACAAAACTGACAAGCCATTTATAAAGCTGACAGTTAAGTCACTAAGAAGATGCTCATTTTTAAGGGTCACTAAGAAGATGCTTATTTTTTAAGGGTGACATGGATACAGGCACTGCAAAGGAAAATAAATTAGAAAAGTTCACTATATAAACTGTAGCCTAAGGTGAGAACCTACCCTGTTGGAATGATGCAGACTTTGGAGAAGTGTCATGACCGAAAATGGGAAATTTTGTTGATCTGGATGTGACTTGCTTAATTCTACCTTTTAAGTGTAATTTTTTAAATCTATATAGGAGAAAAAGTCCATAAACTCTTTTTTTTTTTTAATTTTTATTGTAACATGAGGTGGAAACTAAATTTTATCACACAAAATGCCTGATTATTGCAACTTGGAACAAAACAAGTTAAAACATGGAGCAGAGGAGGATATATGCGTATGTCAATCAATAGCACTTATGAGACATGACAAAATAGGGGGGGAAATTAGGAAAGACCTCACAATTCTGGATTAAACTTCCCTTGTGCTCAATTTTATTACAGTTCAAAGCTGAAACGTTGTTCAGCTGGGTTCATGAAATATCAGTTCATCTGAACAGAAACGTGAGTTTTCTAGCATTTCAGCATTTGGAACGGAATCTATAAAGACTGAATGGTCTCAAGAGGAAACTGATTCCCAGCAGTTTTTATCCTTAATCAGGCAATGCCTGAACATTTTAATTGACTTTACCATTCCTGGGAAGATTAGACTCAAATAGAAAGATGAGTCGTGCAAATCATGTGGAACCAAAACCATTTTTAAAGCACACAAAGTTTTGGGGCTTTTTTTCCACTGAATTTTACCAGGTATTTCACTAATTTAATTAAAAAAATTGTCCTCTTTATGCACTAAGCATACATTCAAAACATGCTTGTAATTTCATTTTAATTGAATTTTATTTTAATCTAATCCCTGATAGTGTATGACTCTGGCTTGCAAGCAGTTTATGGCAGTAACCTCATGGGTATATATGTCATAGACTTCAGCCACCTGAAAATTCAAAGACAAGGGAAGTAATCTGTCACTGCCCTTCTTCTCACATTCCCAAACTCAAGTTTTGCTGTGTTGGTAGTTATGAATTTGTCATGGGTTCAGGGTGAGCACTGTGTTTTGGACTGTTGGCTTGGGAACAGTGCTGATAACACCAATGTTTATAGTTATGGCTTGGAGTGTTTAGGCTGACCAAGGACTTTCTGAGTTTCATGCTCTGCCAGGGAGGAGGGGA
>JASSUY010037652.1:0-18716 GCA_032466535.1 Forpus xanthops | reverse complement strand
TTGTGAATGCTCCATCGCTGGCAGTGTTCAAGGCTGGGTTGGACATAGCCTTGGGTGACATGGTTTAGTGGGAGGTGGCCCTGCCCAGAGCAGGGGGGTTGGAACTAGATGATCTTAAAGTCCTTTCCAACCCTAATTATTCTATGATTCTATGATTCTATGTGGTGTTTAGGGACATGAGTGAAGGATGCACTTGGCACTGTCAGGTTTACAGTTTGGCTTGAAGATCTTAAAGATCCAAACTAAATCGATTTATCATTCTCTTTTCTGGTCTGATTGAAGTTGCAGACTCAGAGAATATTTTAAGGGAGGTAGGGAAGAATTAACTTGTTACCTACTTAATTGAATACCAAAACAATGAAGTTAAATAGCATGATGAAGAAATTCTGTACCAGATAATTGCTCTGTATTTATCTTGGCATAACACTAATAAAATTATTTTCCATCTACCTTCAAATCCTCTTGTCTACGTATCTGGAATTTATGTAGCATTTTCATGAGCATCAAATAACTGAATTCTGCATAGCTACATCTGTCAAGCAAGATTCCACTAACAAAAGGCAATGTATTTAAGGACTTAGTCATCCAAATTCTCTTCACCCAGGAGGGGTGCCTCAAAATAACCCATCATGTGCACACGTATCCCTAACACCTATGAACTATTTTTAGTGTATTTAAATATACAAAAAAATACTAAAAATACTTAAGTGCACAGTATTTTGTTACTGAAACAAGACAGTATTCTGAACACAAACTTTTATTGATAATAATTTTTTCCTTAAACTATCTTTCAACTGTTTTTAAAGAGCCAAACCAAAAGTTATCATGAAAAAAAAAAAAAAAAACCTGAAAATGTTATATTTAAAAGAATTTTAAACATGACATCATAAAAATATATGTGAAAAAATATTCTTAATTTGGTACACCATATTACAATAGATAAGTCAGAATTGCCTGTATAAACAGTAGAATGTTACAAGAGAAGCTAAGTGTGTCTTCATAACATAACAGAAACACAAAGCAAAGAGGAAAAGAAGAAAGAAAGCCTTTGCAAAAATAAACAGAAGTCTACCTGTTGGAGGTCCAATGTAATGGTCACATAATGATACTCAATTCCATTCTGGATACTAGGGCTTTGCCACCAAGTGTTCTTGCCATCAATTGCATTTGTTATCGGATGTCGCTCTGTTAAAAACAGCAGAAATGCATTAATATATTTCAAAATTAAAAGAAGATTTAGATGTTTTTAGATCTAAAATCTGTAATACAATTACGGAACTAATGAGGCAGCATTTTAAAATAAAACCCAGGAAATTATTTTTTATTTTAATCTTGGGACAGAATCATGCTTATTACTGGAATACTACTCTAATGTTAACTGCTTAATTTTGGTTAAGATCACAAGAAGGTGACTTAGAATATCTAATTGCAGTTGGAGGTTCTCCTGATTGTACAAAAAATGCAGGCATCTAAATCAAGTGAACACTTCCTGAAGCCTTAAGTTTCAAATACTGTAAAGTCATTAAATGCTGCAACAGAAACAACGAATCAAGAATCTGAGATACGGTGTGCAAGGAAAGCAGAGATAAAGTACTACTGGTACTTGCATTTCTAAGACATTCCTAAGGACATGGAAATAATTCAGGAAATAATTCAGAAATCACTACAGAGGAAATTATTTAGAAATCATTACAGACTGTATTTCCCAACTGGAAAATTATCTGACTCACATACATGAATATAAAGGAGGTTTCATTGGTTAAAATCCATACCTAAGTCCAAGATCCGTTACTTTTCATGTCTACATTTACTTTGCTGCAGTGTCTCAATTCCAAATAATCGGGATAAGAATTTATTTAGATAATTGAATTCTTCCTAGATCTTAAGATCTCCTGAATTACTGAAATTTGCTTACACAGTAGTTGAATGTTATTTAGATGAAGAAAATTGCACTCAACATTTCCAGGTTACTTTTCATGGTTAATTTGTGTTTCTCTCCTGTAGAATTTGAAGAATAACATAACCTCAATTTTAAAAGGCACAAGGATCTATATTTTGAAGTCCCTTGCTGTCTAGAGGAAGTCTGTACATTATGGGGGAATAACCCAAAGGAAATTCAAATACCATAGACTTCTTCTATTCAAGTTCTTTCTGCCAGAACATAACAAAATAGGAAAAATCCAACTCTTCTCCTTAAGGATGACTTTCTAAACTGACAGAGTTTCTTGATATAAAACTGGAATAACCTTCATTACTTGCTAGTCCTAGAACTGCAAATAATTAATTTATGAACTGATTAATTTACTTGTTATTTTAATTGTTACTTAAATCCACCAGCCAGATTGTCAGCCTTTGTGTCTCTGGCTCTCTTTGCTACATTAACCACCTGTGGAGAACAGGATTCCTAGCTCATTAAGGAAATCCAGAATGTCGAGCGTATTTAAAGATACAATTAAAGAGCTTTTTGGGACTGAGGGAAGGCATAAGCCCTCAAAATTGAAAATGCAAAAAACATCATTTAAATACTGGATTATTTAGTGACATTAGTAGGCACCAGCACTGCTGCAGGTGATGTTACTAGTAGATTTATTTTTATAAAATATAAAGCAAAACACACCCATGTTTTAAATGTTATCAGTTCTCACAGCTCTGGACATTTTTACAAGCCTTAGCTTTAAATGAGTGCTAGCAAAAATCACTTATAAATCAAACTCGGAGCTCCTCAGTGATTGTGACAGAAGCTGTCTAATAGGCAATTCTTATGTAAATCTCTTCAGGTGAAATTAGTATAAAGGTAAATTATGAGAAGGAGGGTTGGGAGATGAATAAACAATTAATTGCAATCACCATTATGAAAGCTTAATCATAATTAATTTGCAAACACTAATTAATTGCTGGCATGTTTTGCCTCTTTAAAAGTGAAGGGAAAAACAGTGCAATATTTGTGAGAAAGGACTGTATTGCAAATGCAGTTAAAGACCAACCTCCCTGACGGAAGGCAATAGGGAAACCTTACAGAGTGAGCCCATCAAAATGTGCTCTTTAATTTGGGCTCATATGTGATTAACCAGGGAATTTGTGTTCATTTTCTACTACAGTAATTAAGGGGATGCACTCCAGACTTGCACATTCCAGGGGGATCATTTAAAGTCTGGTTATATTACATGGTTATCCTATTAATGAGCCATCCCTGTTTAAATAAGGGACTTCCTTCTGCCAAATGAACATTTAAAAACCACAAAATGTGATGTGGTTGGCAGCAAAAGACCAGACATTATGAAGCTGGGCAGAGTCAAGTTTTTAAGAGGGTTGGACTGAGGGAAAACACAGATATAAATCATCCAGATCAGTTTTATACAGATATATATAAACATATGTCTGTCTGTGTATATACACATACATTAGTGTGCAGTATCTGATATCAAAGCCAGGACATGGGAACAAAATAATCCAGCTCTTGCTTAGGTTTGAGGTTTGAAATAAACAAATTTGATATAGAAAAAAACTTGTATGTTGTGCATGCATCTCTAAATGCCTATCTATAAATAAAGAATTCATTGTAGATTGTTTCTGCCAGTCAGAATCATCCCAAAAACTGAGCAAAAATCTTCTCTGAGTGGGACACACTACTACAGTATAACATACCAGAATCATAGAATCATAGAATAGTTACGGTTGGAAAGGACCTTATGCTTTTACTACAATTAACGACAACATTGAAACTTGGAAAACTATCTTGGGGAAAAAAAAATAGGCTGAAATTGTGTTCAGACAAAAGTAGTCTATACTCATGCAATTATAATTAGCTTTACAAATACAACATTGGGAGGAAATGGATAGGTAACCATTTATTAGGAAAGAATCTGGGGATTATAAAAGACTACTAGCTGTATACCTCTCAATAGGGTCACGTCATTGAAAAGGAGAAACATTTAAGAAGAGCATGCAAACAGGAATATGCTCTGTTCATTCTGTTCATCCAAACCTGGATCTCTATGCTGTCCTGCTAAGAGCCCAGGTGAATTTTAATAAATATGAAAACGCCTAGACAGAATTCAGAAAACTGTAATTTGCAGAGTTAAGAGTTCCAGAAAATGCAGCCTATTAGAGGAATGAATGGGCTTGCAGCCCAGAAAGCCAGCTGTATCCTGGACTGCTTCAAAAGGAGTATTTCCAGCAGGTCGAGGGAGCTGATTCTCCCCCTCTTCTCAGCTCTCATGAGACCCCACCTGCAGTCTTGAGTTCAGCTCTGGAGTCCTCAACATCGGAAAGTCATAGTTGTGTTGGAACAAGTTCATAGGAGGGCCACAAAGAAGATCAGAGGGCTGGAGCACCGCTCCTGTAAAGACAGGCTGAAAGAGTTGGGCTTGTTCAGCCTGGAGAAGAGAAAGACTCAGAGGAGACCAGTCCTGGTTTCAGCTGTAGCAGCTATTTTTCTCCTCCCTAGTAGCCAGTGCAGTGCTGCAGTTTCAACTTTAGTCTGAGAACAGTGCTGATAACACACTGATATTTTAGTTGCTGCCAAGTAGCACTTACCCTGATCAAGGACTTTTTCAGTCTCATTCTCTGCCAGTGAGGAGAGGCACAAGAAGCTGAGAGAGAACAGAGGCAGGACACCTGACCCAAACTAGCCAAAGGGGTATTCCATACCACATCACGTCATGCCCAGTATATAAACTGGGAGGAGTTACCCGGAAGGCCCAGGCTGCTGCTCAGGTCAGGTTGGGTATCGATTGGTGGGTTGTGAGCAATTATATTGTGCACCACCTGTGCTTATTGGGATTTTTCCCTTCCTTTCCCCTTCTAGTTTTATATTCTCTCTCCCTTGTTATTTCCCTTATCATTATTATTATGAATGGTGGTAGTAGTAATTTTATATGATACCTTAGTTATGGGACTGTTCTTATCTCAACCCGTGGGACTTAAATTCTTTCAATTCTCCTCTCCATCCCTCTGAATGGGGAAAAGCGGGCAGGGAAGAAGATAGAGGGTGGGCAAATGGCGGCAAGGTTTTGAGTTAATGGTTAGTCTTAAACCCCAACAGGACCTTAGAGCAGCTTCCAGTACCTAAATGGAACCTACAAGAAAGCTGAGAGGGACTTTTTACACGGACATGAGGTAATTTTCTTTAAACTGAAAGAGGATAAATTTAGGTTAGACATTACAAAGAAATTCTTTACTGTGTGGGTGGTGAGGCAATGGCACAGGTTGCCCAGAGAAGCTGTGGCCGCCCCATCTCTTTACATGTTCAAGGCCAGGTTGGATGGTGCTTGGAGAAACCTGGTCTAGTGGAGGGTATCCCTGCCCATGACAGGAAGGTTGCAACTAGGTGATCTTTAAGGTTTTTTACAACCAAATCATTCAGTGATTCTATGAAAAAAAGATAGTTTAATGTAGAAACTAGATAGAGCAATACCATCAATTCTCAATTAAGTAGAACACTGTTCTAAATAAAATGGGAATAATCTATTCGTTGCATTGACTGAAGTTAGAAAAAAGGTTACATGAATTTTTTTCAAGGAAGATGTAGATTAGCTATTAGGAAAAGAAGTTGTAATAAGCAAAATAACCCTAGGAAGAGTGGCCCTGGAATTTAGTCTAGAACTGGCAGACAGATTTATTCTATTTTTTCCTCCTGTTTTTCACCACATGCTTAAATGTGCTTTATCAAGAGGTGTAAATATATCTGAGGTGGGTTTCAGAGGGAAACAACAGGGAAAAAAAGAGAAAAATTGTCTCCATGCTTCTGTGGCTCTGCTTCTTCCCACATTTTATCTATTCCATTAAAACCTGTCTTAAGTCTCTACATCCTCTACTGTCTGCCAATATACTCACAAAAATATAATAATGATAATGCTGTCCATATCTTTCACTACAAGGTCACATGAAATTAAACTTATAATACTTGACTAAGAAATTTTCTCAATTCTAATCTTCCCAGCTATACTAGCTAGAAGCTATTTATCATCTCTGAAGCAGATGATAAAACATTTATACTTGAAAACTGGTTTTGCTATTGGGTAGTATGGCAAAATCAGTTGGGAGGAAAATTTAGAGAAAACTGGGGTCTAATAAGAGTTGTAGAAACCTTTTTTGGGTAAAATACAGTTGCCACTTCCACTTGTTATGCATGGAGTCTATTCCACCATGGTTCCCTAGGCAACACAACTGGCTACCCTAGAAGAGCAATGGAGGGTGGAGTGGAGTGGAGTGGTGACATCACGGCCAGGCTCTGTTGTATTCCCTGCAGGATTGGCAACTTGATGGTACCATACAGCTGATAAACTGCATAGCAGCTGACAAATGGAAAATATAAGAGGTCTATTGCTGAGCAAACAACTGTGGCAAAACCACTTTCCTTGGTGAACAATGCTATTATAATCTCATTATAATTATAAACTCCATCCCAAAGTTACCTGCCTCCAAGATACAACCACCTCTCACCAAGCATGCGCTATCAGCTATATCTTTAAATGATAAGCAAGAGAATTTTACACCAATCAATAAAAGAATGCATGACTGCAGTCACTCAAGCTCCACCTGAGAGTAAAGAAAAGTATAAAAGCGAATGAGAGGAGGTGAGAAACAGGAAAGACTCCAGTGTAACTTCTGCAATCAGGCTGAACCTGTCTTCTCCCCCACAGGGACACCTATTGAGTAATGACTTAATCTTATGCACACTAAATAACTAATGTTAGCTATTATATAGTGATTATAGTTTGGGTATATCACTTCAAGCTTGTTTTTTGTGGACAGTCCCTATCAGCAATCATGAACCTTAATTTGTCACAATTTTATATTAATAGAGAGTGTTACTCTGTAAAGTGTTGGTGCTAGTCCTTCATGGGCACTAGCAGTTGCTGGCAGCAGGTAACATGCAAACAAAGTGGGAAGACCCAGTGAAGGGGGGTCTTTTGGTGAATGATTCCCCAAACAACACAGTTGAATTGCTCTCTGATCCAACGGGACTGTTCAGTGAAGGGTCCCTATAACAGGATGCTGACAGACTGGTTGGGCACAAGGGTCTTGGCTTTCCTGGGGCACTGATGGACAGATCAAATACTAGGGGTCAAGAAATTCTCCCCCCCTTTCACATGATATTATATTGGCATAGTTGGCAGGATTGCTATGGATAAACTGCTGCAAAAACATAAATGTGCCACTTCCCAGGCTGGGAAGGAACGGGCTCAACAGTTCTGGAAAGACAAAGTGGTTGAATGTATTAAGCAGTGTCAGGGTGAGCAGAAAGTTAAAGGGGGAAAAGGTAAAGGTCATTTGTGCAGTGTTAGGAGCCTGTTTAACTTGTGCACAGAAAGAAGCTAGAGATGCTTCCAGATTCTGGGTGAAGAATATGCTGCTTTGCAATCAGAAAATGAGGTGTTAAAGTCATCATTAGTCTTTGACAAGGAGGCAGGAGAGAAACTCGTGACTTAGAATAACTGTCTTAAAGACAGGTAGTCTTTAAGAAAGCAGTATTAGCAAAGATCAATTTTACTTTGAAAAACTAAGCAATTAAACTAAGCAGTGCTCCATTATCTTCTATTCTTTTTGCTGGCTTGGTGAAACTGAATTAACATCAAACAGAAAAATATTCCAGAACACAATAAAACAAAACTGGAGTTGGCCTTAAACTGGAATTTCAGATGTTGCTTAGACTTGCCAAATGTTCAAATTCCACATGTAGGTATGCAGGCAAAAATCATCTGTTTTTTATTCATGTCTAGTATTTATCAAGTGAACTTAGTAAGTGATCTAATAATCCAAATCCTGCTGAAAGCCGGTTTAAGTAGATACTTAATTTTCCTAAGTTTTAATTTAGGGGCGTCACTTTGAATTAGAAAGTTCAGTTTACACATAACAGACTTTAAACTACCAATGGAAAAGATGGATAACGTAGTTTAAAGAGACAGTAATTTCATAGTAATCAGGCTAATGACCTACAGTTTTGTTTGCTGAGCATGTACAACCTTTGGAACAAAGTCTTTTTAAAGGAAGAGAATTTAAATGGCACACTTACGATGTGGAACCCTGCTCCTTTGATCGCAAATCCGGCACTGAGGGTGCCTTGCAGGCTGTCCAGGTACATGTTCAACAAGTTTGCAGTACATTTCACGACCCTTTTCTCCACAGGTAGCATTGGTTGTGATGAGAGCATTAGTAGCCAGATTCAGCACCGCAGGAAACAACCCTATAAACAAAATAAAATAAAATCACAAACAAGGCAAAAGCAAGGAAAATTCAGCAAGACAATCATAAATTAACATAACACCTATTATGTCATTAAAGCAAAAAGCTTAGTTTTCAATAACTATGGAAGTAAAGAAGCATGGAAAAGCACCAACAACTTTGGTTTTGAATCCAGAATTCAGACATTGCAATAAAGCTGTTATGGTTTCCTGAACATTCCCTCCTAAAATTCAATTTGGTATATTCTGGTTATATCTTGAACAAAAGCAGAATGCCAAAGGAAACATACAAAGAATCATAAAATATCTTTTTTTTTCATAATAAAACCTTGTGTTTCTACCCAATCAGGCAATGAAACATTGTATGTCCTGAGTTCAGCAGTAGCAGTCATTTCTCTCCTTCTTGGTAGTTGGTGCAATGCTGTGGTTTTGACTTTCAGCCTGGGAACAGTGAGGATAACACCAATGTTTTTAGTTGTTGCTCAGTAATGTTTACTCTGACCAAGGACTTTCTGAGCCTCATGCTCCGCCAGGGAAGAGGGGAAGCCGGGAGGAAGCAGAGACAGGACACCTGACCCAAACAAACCAAAGGAGCATTCCATACCACAGCATGTCATGCCCACTATACAAACTGGGGGCAGCTACCTGGAAGGGCTAGATGACCGCTCAGGTCTGGCTGGGTATCGGTTGGCAGGTGGTGAGTGGTTGTATTCTCTTCCTTTGTTATTTCCCTTATTATTATTATTGGTGGTGGTAGCAGCAGTGGTTTATGTTATACCTTAGTTACTGGACTGTTCTTATCTCAACCTGTGGAAGTTACATTCTTTCCATTCTCCTCTCCATCCCTCCAGGAGCAGGGGAAGGAAAAAAGGCAGGGAGAAAGCAAGCAGCTACGTGGTTCTAAGTCACCAGCTGGGCTTAAACCATGACAACAGAATAACTTTGTCAACTCTTAATTAATCTTATTTTCTGCTTACATCTCTATGGGAAATCTTTTCCTTGACAGACTGCATAACTTGAATTACGAATTACACTATATTACTATTCTGCTAGGACCTCATGGTCACCATTGCCATCAGAGGAATTGAGTAATTCATGCAGCAACATGAACAACATCTGCTATGTGCAGTTTCCCTGTTCTCAAAAGAGGATAATATATACAACATTATATTTTTTGTGGTTTTGATGTAATTTTTTTCAAGTGCACATGCTGAGTGATGCACTATAATTCTCATTCAGCATGGCACTTAAGAATGCCTGAGTGCTCTACTGAACTGAGTTCTATGTAGCAGTCAGATATAAAGATTATAAACCCTATGAAGAACAATCATTAAGGTAGGTTACTCTTCTTCCCACTAAACACTGATCAAAACCTTTGAGCTGTGACAAAATTGATCCATGGAAACAAACTGATGTGATGAGTTTGAATGTATACATTAGAGCCTCATGTTAAATCAATCCATTTTCTATCTTCAAAAGTGTAGTTTGACATGGCTGCAGGTTAAACTAAAACAACAACAGAAAAATATGAGGTATATTTTGGGGTCATCTTCAATTTTATTTGAGGACAATTTCCACTGGCCCCAAATCCACTCTTCTGCAATTCATTCAGCTTCTAACACTTTTGTACTATTACAATTTTTAAATAAGGCTTAAATCAAAACTGAATTTGAAATTATTGTATACTGATAAAGCTTCCCTTTATAGTGACATTCCTTTTCATCCTACACAGATGGACAGCTCTATTCAACTCACTTCTTTCAGTCCTTTAACTCCAGTCTTCTGCTTGTCTCTTCAATTACCCTGTATATCATTCAATTGCCAAGCTTAGCTGGTCATGGTACAGCTGTCCTCTGACATTGTGAGTTAGTGACTCTCACGCTCATTTTAAAACCATGTTAAACACACTGCTTGAGCAAGGGAACCAATTCATTACTCTCCTATCCAATTTGTACTGTCAGTAGTTGAGCTTTTATTTATCATGTTGTTTGCTTCTTCTGTGTATAGTTCATCTTCATCACATTATAAAACGTATACAGTTGTTCCTGTATTTTTATTCAGTGCATTCAGTGATATTTGCTGCCTTCTGCAGTGAGGGTCCATGGTAAAAATCCGTGTAAGCACTAGCAGAATAGATGAACTAATAGCTGTGGAACTTCCTATGTTGACTTACAGCCTCATTATTCTCTTATTAGTTTGTACAAAGTTAATAGTGTAAAAACCAGTAATCATTTAGTCTTAACAGAGAGTCTGGCATTTGGTTTGGCATTAAGTATTTTATTCCCTCAAAAGTGAACTTCATAAAAAGGACCTGCAATACACGGCATCAGGAAAAAAAGTCCTTCAAAAGATGGTGGAACAGCTGAAAAGAGCAGAAAAAACCCTACAGTTTTGCACAGCTGCAAACTCATTACATACTAAATGTGAATGCACAAATTATACCACTGTTCTAAGTTTTAACTCGAATTTTAAATGTAAGAGACATAAGTAAGTTAAAAGTACTTAAGGAACTCATCAATTAGAACATAATTTCACCTTCAGATAACCTCTTTTATGCACAGAACAGCTTAGGGCGAAACTACAAAACCAGCCTTGCCCATAACCAGTACAAACACAGGCACCAAAAGAAGTATTGGGTGCTTCACAGAAGAGACCAGAACCTCACAAGAAGTAATCACACTGCATTTCCCACAGGCCCATGGGGTTGGTCTGACAGGCAGAGAGCAAAAGATGCACAAAGTGCACTCTGTACTTTGTATTTGGTACTGATGAATTCCTGAGCCCTGGAATTTTCACAAATTAAAAATAACAATTAATTGCTAGATAACTGAACTTTTTCTTCAATGTTTATTATTAATGTTCTTTATATGTTCATTAATATGTTAATATTCATTATTAATGAATAATATTTGTCTGCAAAGAGGAGGGAGTGGGGCTCAGCAGTCCTTACGGATCACTTCCTATTTGAGATACTCCTTCAGTTAGGCCTTTTGAATATCAAATAAAAATGTGAATATTCATGATGCTAGCATATACTGTTTACCCTGAGGTTCACATCTATGCAATTATAAATCCCCAGGAAAAGTGCAAGAATGCTCAAGACAGACGGTTTATTTTTTAGAGAATTTTACCTTATTTTTTGTTATGATAATCATACAGATTTTAAAATTGGTGTACCAGTTTTGTGCCTCTTAAAATTAAATTTTTCACTAAATGATAAAGTTTATTTGGTTACTAATCGTAACTTGAATTCTACAGGTATCCTCCTATCAAATACTCCCAAAAACATGTTCTGTTATAATTACAGAACGTTCTTTCTTTATTGCCAAATACTTTTAGTAATCATTTGCTCCAGCACGACTAGGTAAAGTACCTCTGAGTCAGAAACACATTATCTCTGTTCATGTGCAAGCAGAGAAATTTTACTCTCTTCAACTGCCAGCTATATCAATCTTTTCCCTCCTTTGTGCCACTGGCAAAAAACAGATTAGCTTTCATTTCTACCTGTAAAAAACACCAAAATTCTAGTAACTGCATGGAGGAAACAGGTAGAAAAGATTGACTTGTAATTAGGTGGTGGGTTTAGCAGCTTAGGTTCAATTTCTGGTTTTCAACAGACTTCTGTTGCATGAAGATTAAAACACAGCCTCAGATTCTCATCTATGAAAAGGGCATGGTCATCTTTCTGCTTTCCAATTTGTTTTTTAAGCACAGAACATATTTGGTGGAGCTTTTAGAGCATGGAAGCCTGATAAAGATGTTTAGTGTTGACAGGTGATTCAACTATGAAGGAACAGAAACTACTCAAATTCTTTAAAGCAGTTTACCATATAAGGGTAACCAAGCAAGCTGCTCAACTCGCTATAGAATTAGTGATGATAAGTTTAGTATATATTGTCAACAGAAACAGTCTTAAAAAAACCCAGATAAAATGAAAAGCAGTATATCAGCAACAGTAGCTGATTTCTGCCTACAAACTCCCATGTACTCAAGTTCTACACTGTTCTAATCAACAAGGGTGTGCTAACTACTTCATTGGGTTTTTAAACAGTTTCTGGATCAAAGCAGGTCTGAATATCTACCTTGAAGACAAAAACAGTGGATGCTTGGGATCAGTGTTTTTTTAAGGCCTCACAAGTCATCCGTTATCAATTCTAAAGTACTTTGTAGATGGTGGCAAGCATATATGTGTGATTCACTGATTTCAACATATTTATATTAAGAGATTTTTGACAAGATTCTGCAAAGACCTTTAAAGAAACTCAGCTATCCTTCCACATAAGGGAATGACCTCTACTGAAATAACAATTAAGAAAAACCAAAAAAAAAACAAGAACAGAGAGTAATACTGAAAAACCACTGAAATCTTTGCTGAATCCTGTTTTGTTCAACAGTTACATACATAACCTAGAAAATAAGGTAAAAAGTATGGCGACAGTTTATTGATTATAGAAATTACTTAGGATAATCAAAATAAGGACAGACTGCAAAGAGTGGTAGAAAAAATTCACAGTATGGCGTGTCTAGACAGTAAAATGGCAGATGAAATCAAGGAATGGAGCTAATACTCAAGGAGAAAATATGATCATCCCTGAGAGAGTTATTATGGATATTTCAATGATAATATTAGCACAAAGTATAAAACCAAAATGTCATTACATTATTGCATAAATCTATCTCTAATGACAACTCAAATACTGTATGATATTCCTTATCTCTTATCTCCAAAGGACATGCTAGATCTGAAAAAGATAAAGTGTGATAACATCACAGCTGTGGATCAGCTTCTGAATGTGGGCATTAATAAGCTATGATTCTTCTACTGGGAAAATAACTGATTGGGAGTTGTATATAATGACATAACTGTATATAAAATCACAAATAAGTTTAGTAAGAGAACACTTGGAAGTGAACACAGTAAGTTTAGTTACCCTTCTACCGCAAGTTGGGGGTGCGGAGTCAACTTATCATACAGAAATTTTCTGCACTGATTGGTTATAAATGGAACTGCCTTTCATTATGACAGAAATTAAATTCTAGAACACATGAAGAAATTCTATAATAAAATGTTTTCATTCCAAAAGCAGGACTAGATTAAAAGTCAATTAGATTAATACATAGAACAGTGATTCATCTGGGGCTGTTAAACATGAAGGGCTTGGTGTTCAGCTGTCAGTTCAGAATAAACCTAAATCACTGGCTGTTGCAGTGCTTTATCTAGAGAGTCATCACTGTACTTTTACTCTTCTTTCACATTTTTCTTCAATATTGGCTCTAATACACACCTGTAGTTGTTTTTGATGAAGACTGGTAACACATACAGCCCAACATCAAGGTCCACCCAAAATGAAAGAAAACTGTAACCTTATTTTTGTGTGGTGTTGGTAATATTTTTGGCAATATTGTTTTTTTTTTCCACTAGCCATTGTCCTCTGCACCAATTCCCATCATTACTTTGCATCCATAGAGGTCATAAGTAGTCATAATTAATGGCTACTTATTCCATAGATCATCGGAACACTGGTGACTTCCTTGCAGTTTTCTGCAAAGCAGTATTACCTAATTAATTTTCTTATGTTTTCCTAATGTAATTGCATAAAGGAAAATAACAGCCCAGTTTCACATGCTCTTTTTGAAGTACTTTATAGATTTCCTCACCAACCTGCAGCTCACATAAGCTCGATGAGTATCAGTGGAAAAAAATCCACCAGTCTGATGCCTGGCACCCTGCCCTATTTCACCATGCCCTATTACCTCCTTCTCTGCCAAACTGACAGATTTTCCGCATGCTTTATTGCAATAGTTAAGATCAGCAGAAGCACATGAACTATACAAGTAGCAGGTACAAGACATTTTCATAAAGCCTGCCAGCTGTTGAATTCAGTCTCATTCTCACTCTCCTCCCAAATAGCGCTATTTGATTGACCTTCAGAGCATATTGCAAGACCTAGTTGATTTCCCTAGCTGAGAGAGGATGGGGGGATTCTAGTGGGAAATCAAAGATATTAACTATATCTCCAGCTGCCAACTGGTGATTACAGATTCATTATGAAGTGGGCATAGTCACTGGGGTAACCTACTTTTAAACTACGTCAAGGAGTAGCTATAGCAAAGGAGGGGTACTGAAAATAGACGAGAATGCAAACAAAATAATTACCTTGTACGTTAGTCTTCCTACCATTTACCAGTTCTGACATGTTTTCTTTCTTTCCCTTTATACAACCCATGAAGAATTGCAAATACTGTTTTAAAGACATCAGCATCCTACATTTACAGAGTAACTGGCAAGATGTATCTTACTAGAATAACGCTCCAGTCCTTCTGCTCCGCTTCCAACAGAAGCAGGAATCACAAGCAAAGAACCAAGACCAAGATTACAACCTCTGTCTGGCTTCTGTTACTGCACAGAGGAAGCAGCTGCTGTCCTGATTGAGAAACAAACAACCACCAATTAGTGATGAAAGAAAGAGGACAGCAGCAGAGATTTTTGCACGGAGATGAAGGAAGGAACTCTTTGAGCAGGGGAGAATGAGAAACAGAGAAGAAAACTGGAGGGAGAAAGACCACTGCAAAGATACTGACAGACAGCTCTGTAAATTTCTTCTTGAAAGACAATGGTCGGAACGTGACATTTTGCTTTTACTATCAATGTATATACATTGTGATTACACAGTGATCAGATCAGCACCCCATGTTACTGAGGGTAAAATTCATATAATCACAGTCCCTGCATACATAAGCAAAATGTTTACTAAAAAAAAATGCTGTTTTTTTTAATAGTATTTTTAAAATACTTCCAAGATAGGAGACAAAATTTGGTTTACCAACTCTGGGATTTCATTGAGTCTTATTAAAGCATTAGAACTGAGAAAATGTTTTTTCTCCATCAAAGAAAACTCTGTTAAGACCTGCATTTTTTTTTCTCTTTTCTAAACAGACCAATATTTGACACTGTGTATTTCCTTCAATCTTCTCAGAATATCCCTAGTCTCTTCAAAGAAGCAAATAAAACAGTCTGCCTAAATATGTCTAACTTTTCAGGCCAATCTTCCCAGTCTATAAAGTACTTTGAAATGTTCATGCAGTCAAGCAGAGCTGTTTGCCACTGAATTTGTACTAAAAAGACAAAAGAGAATATGTCAATTGCAAATGTTCTAAGAAGTGTCATTGGAAAAAGAAACTTGTCTGCTGCAGCGCAGAGCTATGCTAAGCTGTGGGAACACAGTGGGGAGAAAAAACTGGGACAAAACAAAACAAAATGTTGCAGCACAGAATAGCTTCCAGCTGTGCACAACAGGGAATAACTTAATGCAATCTAACCACAATGTAGATGAAGAGTTTTATACAACTAGAAAATAGACCAAATTTGAAGAAATAACTGCCCACACACAACAGAGCTTACATACTGAAAAAAATGGACATGAAGCCCATTTGTCCAGAGGAAAATAAAATCTGAAAACAAATTCAGTCCCCATTTATGTCAGTTGCCCTAAACTACTGTGCGTTATAGTACTGCTCAGTAGTCAGCCTTCTTTTTTCTTTCTAAGTAAGTGGAAATTTATTTTGCAACGTCTGGTAGTGGAGGTAGCTTGCTTTTACTTTCAGGCCATTTTTTTCTCTTCATACTAAGTAACATTACATACATCCTCCTGCACATTTTTCTTCAACACAAAAGACAGTATAAAACCCTAACCCGAAAAAGCTTGATACCAAAGCTAACTATAGTCCTTACAATGTAAGACACATATGAAAAATGTTATTTTGTTTATCTAGTAATATTACCTTCCTTCTCCAAGCTCGTAGCATTCAAAATCTGTAAGGGTTTTGCTGATTTTAACAGAAAAACACAATCAGTTTTTCAGATTGAGAGACAGAATGAAAAGAACTGCTATTGGCTTACTCCAGTACTATATTGTATAAAACATATAAACTCCTAACTTTGCAATGAATTTCCTTTTTCCTAGAGCTGTCACAGAAGGTTGTTTTGCAAAGCAGAACAGGAAAAAATACAGGTCAAAATGAAATCCTGTCTCCTTGACATCCATGGCAGAACTCCCACTGAACCAATTCAAAGCAAAAAAGTTTTAATGGACATCTCATTCTCAAAGGTATTTACATGCCCAGTCTAAGTCAGGCACCCACTGGTTTTCAAACACATGACTGTATTCTGGCACAAATTTTAAAGTGCAAATTCCTACTTGTACAAATACTTTATATATAGAAAGAGTGCTCTATGCATGAAGAAGCAAGCAGCACTGCACACTTCACGGCTATTTCTTTGCACTTATTAGCCACATGACCTTCATTAAGCCCTTGCAATGCATTAGTATGGTACTGGTCAGCCAAACAGGCCTAACAAGAAAAAGTAAACTGATCTCTGGGAGACAACACTCATCTACTTCAAACAGGAATCTTCCCAAATCATGCATCTTTTGTCAGACAGCACACACTGATTTACAACTTTCCCAAACTGTATGATATTGCTAAAAACTCTCTTTTTGTTGTTTTGTTCAGTTCCCATACTTGAACGCCAGTGTCTCCATATTCAGAAGACACTGTAGGTTTGGCTCCCTCAGCTCACACATTTCTCACAGGCGCAAAGAGGAGAGAGAGAGAGCAAGCTGTATGATTTGTCTCTCACAGTTACATCCCATTGAAGGAGGCAGAAAAAAATTCAAAAAATAAAAGATTATGACACTGAATAAAAACGGAAAAAACATACAAATCAGAATTTGCCAAAGGCAGAAAGACAGAAAAGAGCCTTGGAAAACTGGAGCTGCCAGATTCACTTTACAGCTGACTTTGGTCTTGACAAAGCTGTTGTTTCATGCAAAACAAAAAAAAAATAACAAACAAAAAACAAAACCAAAACCCAACCCTGCTATACATTGTCATGGACTCTAAAGAATATGAAGCATACTATTTTTGGAATGATTTCAAAATGAATGTCCACTGAAACCACACTGCAGAGTCAGAATTAGTTACAGTGCTCTTGAGTCTCCAATACCATCAAATTAAACAGAGATGTTTACCGTGTTCTTTTACAAGAGGCAACAAAAGACATGTTACGGAAGCTAATAAAAGTCACCTTCTATTCAGCATCCTCTACACTGAGAAAAACTCAAAACTGAGTTTGACACTATGGAAGCAAAGAGCAAATGGAAAAACTGTTCTTACCATATGTAAGAGATTATGTGCACTAACTTTTACCCTGAGGATTCAGATGAAAATAACTTAAAGTATGTTTCTCTCAACTGACGTGCTTGGATAAACATTAAGATCAGTTCTCATTCTTTGAACTGATCTATTTATTGCTATTCAGCTGTAATGCTTTACAAAAGGCTTTACAAAAATGCTTTACATACTTATAAGGATTCTAAAAGTTTTAACATATTCTGGTAAAACGTGAGACCACTGATTAGCAATTTCTATGCAGAGTCCTTAACATAATTTTCAGAGAATTAAAGAATTACTGGGGTTTGAATTACTTCTTACCTAGCCCATACATCTGCTCAAATAGGGTCACTAAAGCAGGTTACCCAGGACTGTGCAGATGAATTTGCAGTATCTCTAATGATGCAGCATCTTCTGGCCAATATATTCTACTGTTTGATCATCCTCACAATAAAATAAGGGTTTTTTATGTTTAATTGGAATTTCCTGCATAGCAATTTGCACCCATTACCCTGTCCTGTCACTGGACACCAATATGGCTGTATCTTCTATATGAAACCTGACACACACATATCTATACGAAACCTGACACACACATATCTATACACATCGATAAGATCTCCCTGACACTTCTCAACTGTAAGGAGCCTCTGCCCTCATAGCCTCTACTTGGACAGATGCTCCGAGCTCTTAATCATCTTCCAAGTAATTTCCTGGACTTGTTCCAACGTGTCCATATATCTCTTTTATTGAGGGGATCAGAACTGGACACAGCTTTCCAGGTGTGCTCTTATCACTGCTGAACATAAGGAATGCTCACCTCCTTCAAACCTCTCAATCAAAAATCTGAAGCAAAAAAGATTTAATGGACATCTAATTCTCAAAGGTATTTACATGCTCAGTCTGAGTCAGGCACCCACTGATTTTCAAACACATGATTGTTCTTATCTCAACCAGTGGGAGTTACAGTTTTTTCATTCTCCTCCCCATCCCTGCTAGAGCAGGGGGAGGAGGAGGGGGAGTGAGTGAGTGGCTGCATGGTCCTGAGTTACTGGCTGGGCTTAAACCATGACATGGTAGTATGAGTGTCTAGAACTTCCTGTCTCAAAAAGAGAGTAGAGTATGTGCATGACTTCAGTATCTTTTCAACATATACCTTGGGGAAATGAACATTCAAATAATATTTATTAATATTTATTATGAAAATAGGATGAGAAAGTTGGGGTTGTTCAGCCTGGAGAAGAGAAGGCTGCATGGAGACCTCATAGCAACCTTCCAATATCTGAAGGGGACCTATAGGGATGCTGGGGAGGGACTCTTCATGGGGGACTGTACTGAGAGGACAAGGGGTAACGG
>JASSUY010037650.1:0-13291 GCA_032466535.1 Forpus xanthops | reverse complement strand
GAGAAGAATATAGGGATGCTGTCTGGGAATCTAGGGACCAGGTTAGGAAAGCTAAGGCCCACTTAGAATTAATCTTGGCTAGGGAAGTTAAAGATAAAAGGAAGGGATTCTGTAGATACATAGCAAATAAAAGACGGACTATGGACAACGTGGGCCCTCTTCAGAAGCTATCGGGAGAACTGGCTACCCTGGATTTGGAGAAGGCTGAGGGTTTTAATGATTTCTTTGCCTCAGTCTTCATTGGCAAATGGTCTGATCACACCACACAATTCTTGGAAGGCAGACGCAAGGAGTGTGAGAATGAAGACTTTGGACCCAGTGTAGGAGAGGATCTGGTTTGAGACCATCTTAGGAACTTGAATGTACACAAATCCATCCGCGGGTCCCAAAGGAGCTGGCAAATGGAAGTTGCTAGGCCACTGTCCATCATATTTGAAAAACCATTGCAGTCAGGTGAAGTTCCTGATGACTGGAAAATGGGAAATATAACCCAATTTTCAAGAAGGGGAAAATGGATGAGCCTGGGAACTACAGACCAGTCAGCCTTACCTCTGTGCCTGCCAAAATCTTGGAGCAAATTCTCCTGGAAGGCATGCTAAGGCACATGAAAAACAAGGTGGTTGGTGACAGCCAGTATGCCTTTACTAAGGGGAAATCCTGCCAGGCCAATCTGGTCGCCTTCTATGATGGAGCTATGGAGCTGATGGTCTGGGGTAGAGCAGTTGATGTCATCTACTGGGACTTGTGCAAAGCGTTTGACACTTCTCACATGACATCCTTGTCTCTAAGTTGGAGAGACATCAATTTTATAGGTGGATCACTCGGTGGATAAAGAACTGGGCAGATATCAGGGTGGTTGAAGTACCCCATGAGAACAAGGGCCTGTGAGCATGAGGCTATTCCTATCTGTCTGTAGATCATGTCATCCACCGAGTCCTCTTGGTCAGACAGTCTGTAACAGATTCTCACAAAAATGTCTCTCATTGCTTTTCTCCCTTTAACCCTGACCCACAAGCTCTCTGTTGACTGCTCACCTGTCCCCAGACAGAGTTCCATACTCTCTAGCCTATCCCTAACATAAATATTAACTCCCCTTCTCCGCCTACCAGGCCTGTCTTTCCTAAGGAGCCTGTAACTTTCCATTCCAACACACCAGTCATAGGAGCCATTCCACCACGTTTCAGTGATGCCTATTATATCATACCCCCACTGACGTGCACGCATCTCACAAAGAGTTGTGGTCAATGGCTCAATGTCCAGCTGGAGACCAGTAACGAGTGGTGTCCCTCAGGGATCGGTGTTGGGACCGGTCTTGTTCAACATCTTTGTCAGTGACATGGACAGTGGGATTGAATGCGCCCTCAGCAGGGATGCCGATGACACCAAGCTGTGTGGTACGGTTGATAAGTGGGAGGGAAGGAATGCCATCCAGAGGGACCTTCACAGGCTTGTGAGGTGGGCTGATGCCAACCTCATGAAGTGTAACCATGACAAGTGCAAGGTCCTCTACCTGGGTCGGAGCAATCCCAGGCACGGCTACAGGTTGGGTAGAGATTCACAGCAACCCTGTGGAGAAGTACTTGGGGATGTTGGTCGATGAGAAAATGAACATGAGCCAGCAGTGTGCTCTTGCAGCCCAGAAAGCCAGCTGTATTCTGGGCTACATCAAAAGGAGCATGACCAGCAGAATGAGGGAGGTGATCCTGCCCCTCTACACTGCTCTCGTGAGACCTCACTTGGAGTATTTTCTGCAGTTCTGGTGTCCTCATCATAAAAAGAACATGGAACTGCTGGAAGAAGTCCAGAGGAGGGCCACAGGGATGATCAGGGGAGTGGAGCACTTCCATAGCTCCCTATGAAGATAGGATGAGAAAGTTGGGGCTGTTCAGCCTGGAGAAGAGAAGGCTGCGTGGAGACATCATAGCAGCCTTCCAATATCTGAAGGGGGCCTATAAGGATGCTGGGGTGGGACTCTTCATGAGGGACTGTACTGAGAGGACAAGGGGTTCAGACTTGAACAGGGGAATTTAGATTGTATATGAGGAAGAAAGACTTTAAAGTAAGGATGACAAGGCACTGGAATGGGTTGCCCAGGGAAACTGTGAATGCTCCATTGCTGGTGGTGTTCAAGGCCAGGTTGGACATAGCCTTGGGTGGCATGGTTTAGTGGGAGGTGCCCCCGCCCTTGCCAGAGGGGTTAGAACTAGATGATCTTAAGGTCCTTTCCAACCCTAACTATTCTATGATTCTATGACTCATCTAAACAACAGAAGCTAAAGAATACTGATAAAATTAAAGTTCTTGTTTTATATAAAAAAAAATAACTGCTTTTCCTATTAAAGACAAAGATTTCTATATCGAAACAAGGGGGAAAACAGGTCAGCAACATCGTACTGAAAAGCTACTACAGAGAAGAAATCAAATTATGGGTCTTGAAAGTTTAAGTCTTTTAATAATTTAGTACCTGTGGAATCCAGGCCATGTAACAAGGGAGAACAGATGACACACTGGGGGAGTCATGCAGATTTTCTGAAAGTCGAATTCCATCAAAACTGCAACCTTCCAGTTGTAAGCCACTGATCTGCCATGGAAATATAAAATATTCAAATATAGATAACAGACTTGAAATGTCAGTAATGATTATACTGTGCTATAAGAAATTACAATCCTTTTTACTGTGACCAGTTTTTTAATAATAGGAAACTAATTATTGTAATATTCTGTGTGAGAATAGGAAACATGATTTAAAGCAAGATCTGGGACACACTTCACTGTGAACTTCTAATGATTTGGATTCACAGTCTTCTAAATGTTAGAGAGAAATATCTGTAAATGTCATCAGTTATGAAGCTGCAGTTGCCTGGCATTACATTAATGGAAATATGATAGCAATAGGCAAGCACACACTCTTTACTATGTCAAGGAGAAGAGCAGACACTGAAATAAACATGACTTCCTACTTGGAAGTCTGGGCAGAGCTTTCAAAGAATGGAATGCATGATTACAGAGCTACTGCAGAGGAAAAAAAAAAAAAAACAAAACAAAAAAACAAATACAGTGACATAATATGACAAAATATGTCATTTAAACTAACTCGAGATTTCTTAAGTAAACTCTTATTTGGCAAAATTAAAGAAAAATCTCATATGCTTCTACAAAGAACTATGCAATGTTTTATAGGTAATATGATTTAAGTGCTTTCTTTTAATCAGTAAGTACTTTCAGCCCCTGAACTAAACATTTTCCCAGTACAAATTATAATAGTTTTCTAGTATAAAAAAAAAATAGCTTGGTCTGCTAAAGTGAGAACTTCAATTTTGACAACAATAAAACTTAGCTCAGCAGTATTTCGAAATAATGATGAACAGAAGAAAAAGGCAGATGTCTAACAGAAGCTACAATCTAAAAATCATGTCTGTTAAACTATTGTACTGAAGCCCTGAATTAACTACAGATTGGCTTTTGCCAAACACAAGGTTCATAAAGCAGTGCTGAAACTAGGAAATACAATGATGCTGGAAAATGGTGAGTGACCACATAATCAAAATGGAGAAAAGTATCATTTTCTGATACTAATGTAATCATTCTAACAATTTTCTCCTGTAAGTTTTAAAAAGTATACTACATTTTAAAAAAGTGATGAAATTATGATGTTACAATGAAGAATGGTATCATAGAAGATGCAATGAAAATAATTTGCTTAGGTAATTTCAGTATTCTAAAATGATATATTTGGCAAGAAAAGTTGCAACACTAACACAGTGGGGGTTACTGTCATGTGTCAAAAGCAATGCTTTCCTCACAAGTGTTGGGTTTTTTTCTTAATATATTACTAACTGCATACTAGCTAAGATTAGGTTTTTAATAACTAATTCTTTTTTCACTGTAGATGGGCATTGTAGTCTTCAAAAATTTGCATCTTTAAAGTTGTATTTCTGTTCTAACACTGAGCTCAGGTTCTTTATGATGCACACGTACATGAAATGGAGGTTATAAAAGATTGCATTTAAAAAAAATATAGAAAATGCTGTGTTTCACCTTGGACAGACATCGTCCCGAGAAGCAGCAACATTCTTCGAAGCTATCTGTGCTCTGTACAGACTAGGACTCACAATAAAGTCTCTAGAACTGCAGTTAACCTGAACCAAAACAATCCGAATTAGAAAGCCTGGTGTAGTGGGACTTTTCTCTAAATTCCACAAATTATTATAAGAAGACCTCAGTGAAATTAACTATATCTTTCAGGTAATTTGGAATTGCAGAACTTTTTTTTTTTTTTTTTTATCCTTGAATCTCCTGTCAGAAGCTTAAGGTCTTTTCTTTGCTATGAATAAGTGAGACTCCTCTCCTTTCTCCTATCAAGTTTATTGCAATCTTTCCTTTGAATCTTCTCCAGGATTTTCAGGTCTGTTGCTTTTAAGGTACAGTGAAATTTTGTACTGTTTCTTTGCAGACTTAAAATCCCTCCATATAGACAGATTTTGGAAAAAAGCAGGCTTTACCTAGTAAAGAGAAGTTTGCGTGTCAATAGTCTTTAATGATAGCCTATACACATTCAAGTACTACTTCTGTCTTGCAAGAAAAAAAGGTTATGATGAAAATATCATTAAAAGGCAGAAAAAGTTTTACTAATGATAATATGGAGGCATTCCCATAGACTCATTCCTATTGCTCTCTGTTGTTAACATTGATACTTATATGCCCGTTATATATCTGAGCATATAATCAAGGCCTTACTTGCTTATACGCCCTTGTCCTGGGTTACACTTCATTTCACTACACCCTGACTAAATGCTTTCAAAGCTCTAATTTATCCCTATCACACAAATAACAGAAATATTAATATCATAAGTTCTAATTTCTGTCCTTCCTTCATTCTGCAGGGAATTTTGTTATGGAGTTGAGTTTGATAAATATGTGAGCTTGTCAAAGTTATTGAAGAAGGTTGGTCTGATGAAGGGGTTTTAATATTTATTGTTAGGGTGTACAAAGGTCTGGCCATTGTGAACATGTCTAAAAGATGTTTCTATAGAAAACTATTGGAAAAATCTTTCTACTGCACACACATTTCTGCTTTTGAAATTGGCAGTTCCTTTGACATTATGGTTATGCAAAAATAGCACTACTAGATCTCCTGGAAAACTTCAGCAAATCATAGAAACGCCTTTGAAGTTGGAGACCTAAATTTTGACTTTGATTCAATATTAAGACACTAAAAAAAAAAAAACCACCAAAACACCAGAACAATGTACTTTCAGATACTGTTTGGCTGAGTGCTCACATAGCCATGTTCTCATTTCTATGATAAACTGTGTAGAGCAATTATAATTAGTTTAAGGACATTGATTTCATGGTGTCTATAATTAGCATGCACAGTACTTTTGCAGCTCAGCTCACAGTAATGGCTGGAGTTGTTCGTAAATTTTTAAGTTTGAATTCTAACAAATATACTTGGTATATTTTAACCTGGTAATAATTTAGTTTCAAAAGTATATTGTTAAAAATTATAGATTATCTTTCTTTAAAATACATTTGTGCTCATAGTATAGTCCAAAGCATTTCTGTTTCCAAAACTTCAAAATCTCTGCAATTAATTTTTTCTTACTATTTAATGTCATAATTTCCCATGAAATTATATAAACTACAGCAGACTTAAGGAAGTCATATTTTCAATTCATTACCTCTACAGGCCTCCATCACAAATTTCTTGATATTGCAGGATAGAGGCATTCTGTGAAAAAGACCTTTCCAGAAGCCTTATAACAGTATTTCAGTCAACTGCCAAAAGCATAGTTTTGGTGTTAATGTCTTGCAATACATTTTTGTTTTTCACTATTTATATTAAGCAATACCCAAGCTCATAGCACTTACTAATCCAGAAGTCTCTTACCATGTTTTTTCCTTTCATTCTTTTCTACGACAACAGAAAATGGAATGCCAAAATGAATGACTACCTGATTTTGTATAAACGTACAATCAGTGCACAAAGCAAATAGAAGAGATGTATTTGCATATCAGTATGTGATTATACTGCAACAGCAGTACATTTTTAGTACCTTTTGTTAAAGCAATTGAAAGTGATACTAAAGAAGATGCAATTTTGTACAGATTGATTCTAAATCAAATATTCATCACATTCTACTAGTAAAAATATACTCCATCTCATACATTTAAACTGTCACCTGAATAAACATTGATAATTTAACATCAGGTTTGATAATCTACCCCAATTAAGGTGTATTCTTGGCCTGATTGAATGTTCCCATATGTACTCTGTATTTTGCTGGAATTGACAACTCTAGCACTTCACACTTATGACATAAGAGATGATCATATATTTGAAATTTTTGGCACACAAATATCATTCCAAATGTCTACAATTGCTGAAGCACGATGCCATTTTTTAGAAGTGCAGGAAGACTGAAAAATCTTTTTATCATACAGATCATAATTAGATTTTCACCTTCTTCTCTGTATCACAACAAATTCCAAACCATCAAAAACTTAAAAGTCAAGAAAAAACAGTCACTGTCAGTGTGACTAAGAAAGTTACACAAAGAATCTGTGAATGTTAGGTTTAAATTCAGTCCTCAACCACATTCCTAATTGTTCCAATCATTCAAAAAAGATATTATGTTAGAATAATTAAATATACATTGATTCAAGGACTTGAGCATGTCTCTCCCATGTCCCAGATCAGAGTCCCGCTACCAAGTGAGTATAGAATCAATTCTCCAAGTGGAAATAGTTATACAAAGTGAAATAGCACCACCAGCATAAACTGAGACTGATAAACCTCAGAATAGCCTCTACCATAATCTGGTTCTTGTAAGGGATGCGAGAGATCTAATTTTAAGCCTGCAGCCTCAATCATGTGAAGAAAGAACATGCAGTATCAACAAATAAATAATAATTAAAAAAGAATTATATTTATCAATTCTACTAGTTATTTAATCACAAACTTTCTGATAATTTTAAGATCTATCTTAGATAAGAATGGAGTGGCTTATCAAAGATTATCAAATTAACATTTTCTTGGAGTCCCCACACAAAATTTTATAAGTTCAGCCTGGATTCTTGAAACTGCAGATACATTAACTTCACCAGTATTAGAATTCATATTGCTCATGTGAACCAATCTTAATTTGCAACACAGAGGATCATTATCAAACAAGACACACTTTAGGGGACGATTTTTCTGAATCACTGACATTTTTATGCCCTTATTACAGTCCATGTGTTATTTAGATTTACTGATGTGAAAATTTCTCCCTAGTTCTCCATGAGCATGATGAAGGAAATCTCATGGAAAGTAATCTAAATATTCAGCAAGGCAAAGGATTCCAAAGCCTTTCTGTACATCAAAGATTGAAGGGAGCAGTGAAGATAATAGTGAATATTTACAAATACAGATTTACTTAATATTGCTTTTACTGAGGAAAGGATAATATTCAAATCAAGTGAGTAAACTTGACAGGATTCTTACCTATTTCTTAAAAATATAACCATTCACCTGTTTCTACTATTCCTGTGGCAGAGAATTTACTCTTAAATAAAATTTTCTTTTTTATCTTCAATACCTCCTGAAACATTAGACTCCTTTTTTCAATGCAGTTGGGAATACATGTTAACCTTTTTGCCTACACTGTTATCAGTCACTGCTAATAATGTATTCTAATTAATATTACTAAAAACCTACCACATATATTTACACATAACAAAGAAATATGTTACAATATACCTAACTGGATTGTTATATAACTCATTCCTCTGATTATCCTTTTGTTAGTTTCCAAGCAGCTATTTCAGACCAGTGACTGACTTTTTTCAAACAAGGTTTTGAAGTACAAGCTCCTAGGATCTGCAGCTGATAGCCTATTAGAATGAGTGTTCTCACTGGATGAAATTCAATTTTGGCTCACTGGTACGTACTCAGAAGTCCTGGCTCAATCTGGAACCACAGAAGATGTGATTTTCAGGCTCTGAGGTTCACTATATCTCAAATTTATCGCAGGGAACCAAATGGCCTTATAAGTCCCTTGGTTTATTTATCTCCAGGTTCTAGTAACCCATCTGTTTCTCATTAAATGAAGTAGGCAGCCATTACTCTTATTTAAATACCAAGATTGAACAATTATATAAACTATATTCCCTAGTTCCAGCAGGAATTCAAAAGTGTATATGTAGTGTATAAAGGTCAGATTGGATGATAACAGTTATCTCTTCTAGTTTTACAATCTATTAATATTTTAGGAATATGAACTCTTACACATTCTGTATTAACAATTTTAGGTAGCATCAGCAGCCAACCCAGAACCTTAATATCTCCCACAGCATTGTGTCTGCCTGCATTTCTAGAAAAGGTGTCCTGGTACTTACTTTTCTCTTCTAGTCTAGCAATCTCTCTGCTTTACCTGCACATCAGTACACAGTAGTGTGGTAAGTGCTCTGCATTATTCAGCCATGTTTCTGTAAGAATTCGGTTTTAAGTGCCACACTCTGTGCTGAACACAGCACTTTCAGCTGTGCAGTATTATCATGGGACCAACATATCTGTTGGAAGATGTAGCATTGAAAATTTACTTTGTGAATTCCCTACATAATTTAAGTATAAAACAGGTGCAAAAGATCTGGATTCAGCCAAAGTGGCAGTGCCACTTAAAACGTAAAGAAGCAAAACTAAACCATTCAACGACTCATCTCCACACTGCTGTCTAAGAAAACAGTAGTGACTTTCTGGCTGCTAGCTGTAGTCCTAAGTGTCCATTAAAAAATTATTGGATCTTTATCATATCAAATGCTAGTCACATTATAGTTTACTTTGGGTTGTTTAACTTCCTTAGAAGTTTTTTTCAGTGATTTAATAAATGCTAACACATGACCTCAGACTTGCAGATTCACATGTGTAATTCCTCTTGCTGCATGCCACAAGTCTTTCTGGACAATAGTTAGACATTAACTAATGGAACTGCAGCTTAGAATTTTATCTAAGAGCTAGTTAAAGGGAATGGAGCAAGAATAAGTTTAAATTTGAAATTTCAAATAAGCACTTTGACTAGAGATGGCTAAAAAGATAACTGCTTTCCTTCTCCCATATCTGTAGAATTTTGCAATACTATTTTTGTAGGTATATACAGTTAACCAGCCTTGTATCTCAGGTACACCAATGTATTTGTAGCTCAGTTTTCCAGTAAGTTTATGAACTTGGACTATTCAAATAAAACATGTTGAGAAACTTCTACAAAAACATCCTGGTAAAATACCTTAACTTGAAGTTTGCCTTCCTGTATTCGTCCTTTCCATGATGCTGTAAATTTAAGGTTGTCCACTGAACAGCTCATTATTCTGCAAGGGAAACATATATATATATATATAGCAAACTATGAAGACAAGTAACAACAGGATATGAAATACAACATCAAACCCAATGTATTTCAATGTGTACCATATCATACCATGTCTTAGAAGAAAAAAAAATTATTTCATCTAAAATAAAGAAAATAATCAGCATTTAAGAAAGTACCTCACAGCTATTCTACTCCAGTGCAAGTCATAAAAATGAGATGACTAATGACAGCAGTTGATATAATTTGTTTGATCCGTGTCCTGAAAATGAAATAACTATCTTCGCGCACAGGACCAAAGGTACATTAGCACAAATAGATAGATAATTTCCCCTCACCTTGCAGTCTCCTGGCGTAAAGCATTAAGAAATGTGCCTGGATGAAATAGCTCTGAAAGGTCAAGGGTATCTGACAGTAGTTTCTGTTTCTCTGCTTTTTCTACCCAATTCTACAAAAGGAGGGGAAAAAAGAAAACAAAGAATACAGAAGTTATTGCCTGTTTTTCAACATTTTGAGTCAATGTGTGTTTGTCAATTATTACTATCTAATGAAAAATGTTTGTGTAAATATACTGTAACCTCAAAGATTGATATTTATCTTATAAGCAGAAAATTAACACCACTTAAACATACAAAGAAACCCAGCAGTTTATGTGTAGTGTGACTCATCCATTCAAAACAAATTTCTATTCTGTTCTTTTGTATAGTGCAGCTCACATTGTACAATCAAACCTTATCAAGTTTCTAACATCTTGTTGAAAACCCACCTCACTTTTACTAACAGGAGAGTTCATGTTTTCCATCAAAATGTCTGTCATTACCGTCTTTGCTTTACTAAATTCAGGCAAATAACCACATTCCTTTCAAAGAAGCTTTAAGATCACTCTTCTATGTAAACTGCCTATTATATTCAAGAAACAATCTGCAGTAAGAGTTTTTATAACTACTTATCAACATTTTTTTTTTCAAAATATCTCTTAGCATTAGTTTGAAACATGAATTCACAGAATTTTTGAGGAGATAAAAACTAGCCTCTGTTATATTTGGTAATAAATGAAACTGATAGAGGTGGGGAGAACAACTGGCCTCAATTATCCTTATAGAACACATGTCCCACCCTACTTTTTTCACCCTGTATTTTATGCAGCTATGAAGCCTGTTACTCAAAGCAGCAAGATTGGAATTCCCCATCAACGTGATGCATTATGAGCCAACATGAGAAGAGAGACACACATTGCACCCTGCAGTGTTGGTAAACCATGTGTTTTAAGTAATGAAATGCGAGTTTGATCCTCAAAGCACTAGCAATCTCAGACTAGAGAATTTTTTATTTTTAGTAGAGTTATTTAGGTACCTGAGTGGCTATGCAACAGTCTACACTCAAAATCCTGTTTCGAAACTTTTGTAGGTACATCTTTGATACATGGTATAGTCATAGTCCTGACTATGCTACTGTTTCTGTATGACCTACTTTACAAGTAGTTGCAAGCCATATACTTCCACACACAAAGATGAATGTTTAATACTAAGCCAGAAAATAATCAGACACTAAGATTCCATATGCTGTCACTAAACAGAGAAAGACAAACCACACTCCTTTCTAAATACGAACTACTACAAGATTATGAAATTGCTCTCGTCACTGAATAAAAAATCTTAGAAGCTACATTCTCATTACACAATGCATTTGCCAGGCATGCACATGTTGTTTATAAAGTACCCTACTGTATTCTTTGAACTGCTGACAGATGAATAATTCCACAGAAGCATATTGAAAGTGACAAAGTAATCCAAAATACAAGTAAATACCACTCTGTGAATTTTACTTTGTCAGTGTGTCAGACATATCTCCATAAATTTTTCACCACGTTCAAACATTAAACCAGTGTTCTTTTAATCTGTCACATCACTGATTACAAGCCCTCAACCAAAATGATTATGAATCAGTTAGGAGATTTTTGCTTTCCATTTTCATTAGGCAAATGTACGCATTTAATGACTCTTATCTGCATGATTCTTTTAATGACTTTATATTGCAACATTTTATCATATAACAGTAACTCTGCATTTTGGCTAGGACAGATTTTACAAATTACTTTGTGTAATAAAATGTAGACATATTAATTTCAACTTGTACTTAAATATAATTATTCTATTGCTGTCATCAAATAAACTTTTAATGCAAGTGCTAAAGAGAAACACTGTCAGGAACAGAGATGCTTATGTTCAAATCAATTAAAAGACCAGTATGGGTGATATTAATTCAGAACTCATATAATTAGAGTAGCACTAGGAAATATACAATAACAAAAACTCTCATTAGACCACAAAAGAAAAAGTTTGTAATTGCTTGTACTGCTCTACATAAAGCTGGAGATAAGCTCATTCACAGCTGTTTAATAAATAATTTAAGATTTAAATGCAATAAAAATAACAACAGAATTTTAAGCCACAAGTGTAAAAATATCTTTATGCTTATTCTCCTTTGTGTCTTATATGATCACACAGCAACATGTTAGTGAAGTGCTACACTTTCAAAAGACAACAACACTCTACTAAATGGATCATTTGTCACTAGTACATCAACCACCATAACGGTTGTGAGAGATCAGGTCTTGAAGAGAAGGAAGTTTAAGCTAAGATGCAGAAAGACTTCAGTTTCTTGAACAGGAGAAATCCTGTAACAGATTAGCTATAACATCTTCATTTCCCTCTCCTATCCCAACTCCAATAAAAATATACATTGACTTCATCTATCATGATGAATGCTGTTTAGCTTACTGAATTTGCATGGCCATATAGTATTTCAGCCTGATGGGCTTTCTTCTATCACCAGCTCGGCAGAAAACTGCCAATCCTACCAGATAGTCCAAAATAACTCATGCATTTGTCACTTCCCAGATGGATTACAATGAGAAGACTAGCATGAGCCTCCTACCTCACATAATATGGTTTTAAAAAGGTTTGCTGCAATTCAGAATCTGTTTTTTTTCTTCAAAATAGAGAATTGCTTACTTTGCTATGGTTCATTTTTTCTGACAACATCCTGTGAGATAGATTTTCCACTAGGCATCTCCCTCACAATCCTTGTTCCTCTTCTGAAACAACGACCCCTTGGCCTGCTGTCACCAGTCTCTCTCTCTCCCTGCCCTCCCCTCTTTTTTCTTTTTCTTTTAACTGTTTACAGTAGTTTACTTTTTGTTGACACCCCCCCTTGAGGCTGTCAAAATTCAGAGAAAACACCTCAGCCATGCCTATATCACAGAACTCTCATCTATTAGCAACTCTTTTAAGGCTTAACCTATCTCTCAGATAAGTGTGCAATGCTTATCAAGCACACTAAAACAATCCAATTAGAGTTTTTTAACTCTGAGGGGAACAAATCCTAAAATATACCTCAATGAAAAGGCAAAAAAGGAAATCTATTTTTCTGCAAGGAAAAAAGAGATCACAGAATGGAAACAGCCGCTGATGCAACCCCATTCTAAACAAAGGAGCTCTAAGATTGCATGGCCCTTTCTGTACTATTTCTGTGATAGGACATCCTGTGACACATCATGGTGACTTGTACTAAAGGTAAAAACACTCCACTGAACACAACAGTGCAGCATGGGATACAGCTCAGACTGTTAAATGGTATTCTCAACAAAGCATAACTGTGTACCCACAGGATTCTTTAATTTTTTTAGTTAGTATGGACTGTTTGTTCCTACATAGTAAAACCAAGGCATGTAGAGTGAAGGTACCTCAAGTAGAGTATATGAGAAATTGGATGCCCATATGTCATGGGTTCAGCAGCAGCAGTCATTTTTTCCCCTTTAAGTAGTAACTGGTGTAGCGCTGTGTTTTGGATTTTCGGCTTGGGAACAGCACTGATAACACCAGTGTTTATAGTTATGGCTTGGAGTGTTTAGGCTGGCCAAGGACTTTCTGAGTTTCATGCTCTGC
>JASSUY010037647.1:0-32044 GCA_032466535.1 Forpus xanthops | reverse complement strand
CCATTTCCCCGGGACTGGGGAAGAAAGAGGGGGGGGGGTGTGCAGAACTGTTTGAGGGGGGCCTCAAACCACGACAACCATGATGAGCTCCTATTGCTGTAAGGAACAAGTGTTACATGTTCAGTCTGGATAACACCCCAGCACCCTTGCTCTCAAGGGTTAGCAACTTCCCCTGTCCAGCTGAGGGCACCATTCAAGCAGTGTCATTCACTGAGAATAAGACAATTTTGTCCTTGATGTTAAAGGGTTAAATGTGTTCTTTCTTAGGTTGAACAAAACCTTCTGATCTCATTCCCTTCATTGGTTTATTCAGGGCATAAAACATTGCTTAATGTGAATAATGAAGAGAATCTACTTGTGTATTCAGTATCCACACACCTCTCAGTGTGTGTTTTTTACTGTGTAATAATTGATGACATCCTCCAAAGACAGCCTAAAGGACAGGTGCATAAACTGTAAGAATCCAAATGGATATACCTTAAATAGGATCTAATGGTGCTTAGACTTGTCCCACTGCATCCTAATTACTGAAGAATATTTGCTTTTGCTTATAAGGATGAGAGCTGGTTGATCAGATATGGGTGAGTCTAACAACAATTGATCCTGAGGATAAGGCAGAAAACATTGGTTGGGCATTACACTAAGCTACTTTGTAGGGCAAATCATCAGACATACAGTGAGCAGATACCCACATGTTAGCTTGTTTCATACCTCCCAAATCTCTTCCATAGAAAGTTCACCTTTGATACAACCATGTAAGGGCCAAGGTTGCAGCTGATGTCCTTACCTCAACATGTCAAAGGGCACAACATTATCAGCAGCTGCAGCAGCCAGGAAGAAACATAAAATGATGAAAATAAAAAGCTTTTGCCTTTTCTAAAGGAGATTTCTATAAAGTTTGTAGCAGGAGCTGCTGTAGGAAGCAGCATCTTCATCCAGAAGAACTGCAGGAATTCTTTATTTGCTTTGTAGAGACTCTTTTTATTTTTTTTTCTGGGTATGAGAAAATAGTTATCTTCTCTCCCAGAGCTTAAATATCTCTTGGTCTAAGAAAATATATGAAATGTTGAACATAGCCTTGGGTGACATGGTTTAGTGGGAGGTGTCCCTGCCCATGGCAGGGGGTTGTAACTAGATGATCTTAAGGTCTTTTCCAACCCTAACTATTCTATGATTCTATGTTGAAAGACTGACTACGGTTCTACCAAAGGTGTTATTCTGTCGCATATGAAGGGACAAGCTGTGGCTGATTTCAGAAATGGAAAGGAAAATAAAGTATAAATTACTATTCTCAGTGAGTTAATGACAAGGGAAGAATTCTATGCTCCAAACCCTTCTGAATCCCTGTGGAAAGACAAAAAGCTACAACAAAGTTTAACAAGAAAGGTGATCGCACACCTGAATTAATCTGGTGTCTCCCGAAAATTACTGGACTTCTCATATGTATAAACTGTTAAAATCTCAAAGAGAAAGCTTCTAACTTGAGCTCTTCCATGTGCCACCACAGAGACTGCAGGGTGTAGGGCAAACACACAGCCATGATTTGCTTAGCTGGCAAAAGCATGAGCAGAGATTTTGCCAAGTGATGACTATTTGAACATTGTTCAGTGAAATGGACTGCTTGGATCATGATTTCATTTGTAGGTCAGATAATTCCCAGCAGTTTCGCAGTCAAAGGATCTTTGCCCATTAGTACTGAGGGATCCATCTTCTGTATAAGAAATTAACTTAAAACAAAGAACTACACAGTGAAGAACTGAAAAAAAATCCTTGCCTGTAACTCCAATTCCAAATGCAACTGCTGTTTGCTGGTCCAAAGTCAAGACATAAACTTGGACCCGAATTTCCAGCTGCGAACTGTTTAGAAATTGAAAAAAACAAGGCTTTCATAAGCAAGTTTTGTTTAAGGCATTGATTAAACATTTTTTCTGATTTCCTTCACTTCACTACAAGCTTCTGGCTGTGGCCAGAAGCGTAATTATTGTAATTAAGGATGGTTATTGGATCCAACCCAAGATGTAAGAGGATATACCATGTACAAATATATAGTTCTTCTTAATTGTCTTCTATTTAAGAATTTTAAGGTGCTTTAAATTTAATCTCATAGCACTTTTGTGAAATGACTATTATAATCTTGGTTAGACAAATAAAGAAACTGAGATAGAGACAAGATTTATATATGGTCACAATGGAGATATGAAATAAATCAGGCACTGGAAATGAGCTTCCTATCATATAGACTTGTCCTTGTTCTTTTTCCATTAGCATGGCTATTTTCTCCAACTTTTCAGCTCATCACCAACAGATTAAAGTGATTTGGGGAACCATCCAAGTCTCTGGACGTGCTTTCCAGCTAAATCAGAGACAATAAGTATAATGAGGCCAAACTTCTACCAACACCCTGAACTAAGAACTGGAGTTCATTCAGGAAGGAGGTGACACTGGGAGAAATGTGGTGAAAAGATGAGGAAAATAAATAAAGCACTGGAATGGAAAGGAGAACCTGACCAGAGATAAATGATTCCTCTCCTGAGATGTGTTTTTGTTTTATCGCAATGACCTTTCAGAGGAAAGATGAAGCCAGCCTCAGGTAAAAAGAAATAGCCACTTTTCATCTACAGTTAGCCTTTGTGACCTCTGAACTCTGCTTTTCTATCTGAACCTATTTCCATGCACCATTTCTCCTCACCACAGATAAGAGACTTCCAAGTGCCAGAAAGACACTTAGAGCTTTCACACAAAGGTGAGCAAGCGAGCATGACTACTCCTTAATTTGGGAAATTTTCCCCCCTTGATTTTTAAAATATCTTCCCTCCTGCATGCCACAGGAATCTGATAAACGATGAAGGAGCAATCATGACATGCTGCACATCCAGATGCAAGATCGCGCACATACCTGCACATATGTACGTGCGCATGCACGCGTGCACATGTGTGTTTGTACAGCATATCTCATTATCATATCATCACTTTTCAGCTATCGCTAACACAAGAGTCAAGGGGTTTGGGAGCACACACAAAAAAAGAGAGATTTCTAAGTGAGCAGGAGATTGGGCTGGGGTCATCCGAAAGGGTAATTATTGTTAAATGTCAGGTTAACTCTGAAGGCCTCAGCTCATCCAACTGAGAGCAGATTAGCCCAGATGGAGACATTTTCAACACGGTTCTGTCTGACCAATCAGCGACAGATGGGATTAACCAAATACCTTCTCTCATCTGCTTGCTCACAGAAAGGTCAGTTTCTGCTCATTGCTTCCCTTTTAAGATGTGCCTTTCTTTTCTCGTTTTTTTTTTCTTCTTTTTTTCTCCTTTTATTTTTTTGCTTCTATATTTGTGGTGGTTCTATGCAGGAAATCAGGGTCCTTTCATCATCAAATTAAATATTCAACATCTAAAACCCACTTATTTTTTTTCTTAAGAATCAACTTCATTCACTTTCAAGAACTCTTTTATCTTTTCATTCTCTATTTCTTTTTTTTTTTATATATATAACGCTGCATTCAGATAGATAAAATATGTATGTAGCTATCAGGCCTCAGCTTCTGCAAAATGATGGTGCTTCATGGACTTCACCAAAGTAAATATTGATTTCTACACACTGAGAATTTGGCCCAGTATTTCAGTATCACTGCATGATGGTTGTAGGACACATTTTTTTTCCTTGTTCTTTTCTTGCTTACCTTTCTAAAAAGAAACTTTTGGTAATTTTATTCTTGACATTCATTTATTTAAGAATTGCAGTTTATGTCTTCTATCTAAGAGGGAAAAATCCACAACAATTCCACCACCAATGAGTTAAAACAAAACAAAGAGCTGTCCCTGAAACCAGCCTTGGAGTGCTTTAAAAGCTAATTGTCTTTTATGTACAGACCCTTTTCCCAGACAACTTAAATAAGTGCAAACATAAAGTTCAGTGATAAAATGAACAGAAACTGAAACAAATTTATCCTTAGAATATATTTTCCAATAATTTGTCTTCAGATCCCTAGAAAGTTCTTTCATTCCTTAATTATTTTGATTAAGAGGGAGATTCTTTCTGTCTCTTGTTAATTCTGTTTCTGGAGTGCTGATGAAGGTTTCAGGCAGAAGTGGCAATAGCCATACTATCTGAAAAATTTACTGGCTTGAGTGCTACTTACACTAAGATACCTCTATAAGAGCCTGGTAGTACAAAAGGGCCTTTAAAAACCATGTCACATTTACATCACTTTTAAGATATTTCCACACACTCCTATTTCTAGAAGTCTCTAAAAGGCCTCAGTATGAAAGGATAGTGGTCTTTGTACAAATTATCACAGTGAAAGCCTGATCCTGATTATTGATGATGTGTTGATTTTTCAAGTGAAGTGATCTAACCCTGGAGGAAAGGAAATATTTCTTCCTAGGACAGAAATGTTTTCTACTGCTGAGGGGGCACTTACATTAACAGAACACATCCTGGTGAAAAGGGATGAAAAACTCAGAGAAGGGTGAATGGAGAAACGGATCCTTAGGAAAACATTTCTTAAAACAAGATGAAAATAGCATCCAAACAGAAGTTGGAGAAATCCTCACATTTAGGATATTGCTAGTGGAATTGGAGAAGGACCTGCAAGACACATTGAGACAAATGGGAGAATGGACTGACCAAGACACTAGAACCAAAAATATGAAGATAATTAAATAAGACTCCTAAACTTGTACAGCTATGTACAATAATGTAGGGGAACTCAGACAAACTGCAGCCTACCTCTGTGTTCTTCAGAGATATGAAATATGCGGATAAAATCTCAGTCATCATTGTGGGCTGAATCATGAGCCTTCTAGTGGCAGAAAGAAATGGGTGATCCAAAGCTTACCTTCCTCATAAGCTGCTCAGAATTTGAGTCTGGATGGACAGAAATACTCCAAACACATGCCAAGATAGAGCCAGGGCTGTACCTTCATCCCCAGCATACATCCAGTGGAACAGAAAGGTACTGCTAAGGAGGATTACTACATTACTGCCTCAATTTTTTTCCCTGCAATGTGCATGAGGTTACACTCATCTGTCCTATCATCTTCTAGCTTAAAAGAAAAAGACTATTATTACAATAGTAATGGGAAATGGTGAAGTGAATAGTTCAAGTTTGCAAAATGGGTTAACAGCAGAACCAAGTCCTGATTTCCCTTACCAATTCCTTTTCAGCTTATGAATATCACTGGTTCACTGCCTACCACAGCACAGTGGTTCCCTTTGCAAAGTATATCCTTCACTCAAGCAGGTAATATCATCAAAATCAATTATTACTTCAATTAAGTAGCCCTTCCCATCATCACGACAAATTAAATGGAACTACTCTGGAAGTTGAAACCATCATTCATTTAAAACATGTCCACCATTGCTCTGTCTACCAAGCCCTTGATATCTACCACGAGTTTGTATCTAGACACAGTCAGGCTTCCTACTTCTTCCTTAAATACAAGAGCTCTAACAGGCCTCAATTATCCCTGAATAATGCCAACTTCTTACTACTCAGACATTTCCACATATCAAAAGGTATTGTACTGTTATGATGCAAAACCGTTTCTAAGGTAATTATCATTTTACTCCTGATCATTTTATGGGTAGGATCAAAAAATACAAGGGGTGAAATGACTCACCCAGTGGAAAATAGTAGGTCAGTAGCAGATTTTGGGACAGAACCCAGGTGTCCGGAATCATAGGCTACTTGCCTACCCATTGGACCACACTAATTCCCAAGAAGAGCTCAGCCTTGTTATTTTCAAGCTCACTGTCCTACACAGCTGCTCTTGCACTTCTTACACTGTGCTTCTATGAAATTAACATATTTAACAACATGCCACATACAAAAACTAAATGTCTTTGATAATCATTTGAGTCAGGCATACAGGGAGACTGAATTCTTTTTAGTATTCAGAGCAAAGCATCTTATCTGAGATCTACTTAGAGTATAACAATAACACAGCTTCTTTATGTAATTGTATTAATTTAATAAGCCACCATTTCAATAGAATGAATTCTTTTTCCTAGAATGCTGCCAAGAAAAAAAAAAAAGGAAGAAAATCTTTTAGTAAACTTTGGAAGAGAAGAACCTAAGATAATCTGAATGTCAGACCCAAAAACGCAAAAAGCAAATCAGCTTTTTGCATTAATCAAGTAGATTCATAGTTGAAATAAAATTCTAATCTACATGTGCATTTTGCTTTGTGTACACTAAAATTTATATCTAACTATATATAGACATATAGATATATTTCAAGTCAAGCAGAGAAGATTCAGTGAGGTTATGAAAACAAGTTTCCACAGGAAACAGCTGAGCTCAATTCTCTTTCCCAAACCTCACAAGTTGTAAAGTTGTTTAAGAAAATCGTATTAATTTACTGCAGAGCTAATTTAATAAATGAAAGTATTTGAACAACTGACCTTCTTAGTACAAATATAACTCACAGTGTTTGTGTTCACATGGAGCAGGAGCAGGCTCCACCATGGAGGATTTGCAAAAATGTAAGATGAACTTTGGCGTTCAAAGTGCAACCGGACTGTAGCATGTCACACACTGCACTGCACATCTTGTCTTGCCCAGGACACACTTCTAATTCAATTCCATACACATGAGTACTGCCCAACATTGCTTTGCCTGTTATATTTGAGAGGAAAGAAAGGGTCTTTTGTATAAACAACCTGGTGATACACTGTTAGTACTTTGAGGTCTCAAAGTATAAAGTAATGATCAATAGCATAACCAAGGTAAAACACATGTAAACAAAACACACACAATAGAGAACATTCATGTCTCTAAGATGAGTCCAGGCCAAAACCCGTGTGAGTTTACACACATTTAAATTTACCACTACCACACTGATTCTTCTGTGTAAATGCAGATCATGATTTACTATTGAATTTTTATTTCTTTTAATAACTTTTCTGCTGAACCACAAGCCAGTCTATTTTCTATTGGAAACTAAAGATATGTTTTGAAAAAAATCCTTGGAAACCAAAGAGAAACATCTCCACAAGGCCAGGCTTGATTCATCCAATATATAATAAAAATATTCTTGATTCAGACTAAATAACCTCCAACTACCACAAACTCAATCATAATCCAGGATCTTCCTGGTTATAGAATTGTATCAGAAAAGCAGACAGATAAATCAGAATTAATCATATATTATTTAAAACGGAAAGCGTTTTCTGTGTGAGAACTTCATGCCTTGGAGTACCTAGAAGAGCTATATCTTAGCCTTCTAAAGCAAAAGTCTCCCACTACTAAATAGTTAATATTTATAGGTAACTTTGCAATCATTACTATCAACAGACAGAAAGCTACAATAATCCGATTGCCATCACTTTAACCAAAGCCCGTGTCGTAAACCTTGTAATTTTCTGCTGTCATGCTCAGGCACTTTCAACACATTTAAATTAGAAAGGACTATGCTAATTTTGCTTCATAGCCAGGGTAATTGTTGTAAGACATAATTATCTTTTTTTTTCTTTTAAAGGATCGTTTTATCTCCAGAGTTGTTTAAATTCAGTCTCAGTTACTGCTCGTCCTTTCATCCCTATACTGCATTCTGGCTCCTACCTCCATTAAATTATTCTTTTCATCTTCGTTAGCTGGAGACAACTTAACCCTCCTTTCTGATGGACATTTCAGGCCCTGGCATAACTCTATTAAAAGCAGGAAAGGACAAATCTAGTTCTTTGTTTCCTTCTGACCTTCATGAAGAGTTGTCAGAAGGTTTGATATGTTAAGTCATCTTTGATACCAGTTTAAAGTTGCAGCCCAGCATACAGCCTTGTTGAATATTGGGGCATCAGAGCTATTCCCTTATATAACCAATGAGTTTCAGTTGAATAACACTGAAATACAGCTAAGAACAAAGAGAATATGAGGATTTTTCCATGAGAATAAAGCTCAATACATAGGATGCTCCCTAGATATTATTTCCAGGATTTTTGGGCCAGGATATTATTAAACGTTGCAGTAGGAAGCTAGAGGCATAGACTGTAAGTCCAGCCATCAGACAGGTGATTCTGATAACTGGTCAGGTCTGCTCTATCATCTGCTCAACCCATTGGCAGGTACAACAAATCACAGTTGCTTTACAAAGTGCCTGCCTTGTGCTGCTGCTGAGAATATCGTATGGTGTGTCCTTACAGCAAGCAAACCGACTGCTCCCTTGTTATCAGTGGTTGTTCCAGGGCACCTGAAGCTAGAGCTGAAGGAAACAGTCATGAATGAAAGTACTAGTGATACTAGTTACTGATTAAATGCTGGAAAGTGAATGGAAGCATTGTTTGCAGTGCAGGTGGACTGACATTGGCACCATGACATCTTCTGATGCCAAATGGAAGACCTGAGCACAAAAAGGAGAAACATGTAGGCTTGATGCCAACAGATCTTAGAAGTCATATAATCTTCAGAGCATGTAAAAAAATCAGTTCCTGGACATGTTAAAAGGCATGCCTTGGTAATTGGGAATCTGATGCCTCATCAGAGCTTCAAATGTCACCTGTGGGGTTGCTCTGAAGAGTTTCTTATAGACAGCTTTTTCTTTCCCTTACATGTTTTTTCTGTACTAGAAGTTCAACAGCAGGGGAGAAATGGAAGAAATTTCCAGCAATGAAGGTCCAGGTCTATTATAGCACTGACAACCACACGTCAGTTGTCACAGATATGTGACACAGATATAACATTGTTTGTGTTATAATATTGGTCCAAAAGAGCCTGTAAAGAGGCAGCGCAGTTACCTGACCACAAGGTCAACCTCTCCACCTTGTGTCAAGAATAGAAGTTTGGCCTGGGGGGCTTAATGGCAGAATAACTTACTCTGTAGCATACACCTACATGACTTGATTAGCAGATGTAGGACTTGGCGGCAAGCATGGCTTCTCTTTCTAGCCTTGCCATCACCTTCTTGTATCTTTAATTATATTGTGTTTTTCTGAACAAAAAAAAGCCTACACAGACTTATTCTGTTTTGTGTTTTGTGATTTGTTTGGTGTGGGTTTTTTTCTGTTCTGTCTTATGTATGTTCCCATACTGGTTTTGCCATCATTGCATTTGAAGAATTTCTAGTTAGCAGCATGACTATTACCTACTTCATGCCTGTTTACACTTCTGTCCTCTCCCAGCAGGAAGACATTTGGGTAGTAGAATGGTATTGTTGGATTCAGACCTCATTTTATTGTCAAAATAATCAATTCTCCTTGCCTATAATCAAATGATAACTAAATAACCACTAATTCAGTCGGTATTAGTCAAATCTGTGTGCACTCTTCCAATCTATTTCTACTGATATATAGCCAGTGAATACTTCAATAGAAATCTTCTCTTATTCACATTAAGGATAACTCGATTGATTTCCCTAAATTATTGGACCTTTACAAAAGAACCAAACTGAGCTCTTTAAGCTGCCATTGCTTTACCATACACTAACATCCTTAGGGGCATGCCTATTGCTGCAGTGAAATGAACTACATAGCCCTTGAAGAGCTCTCCAGGTCAGCTGATGAAGAACTATAGAAATCTGCCTAAACGACAGACTAAAATATCTCAGGATATTTGCCTGTGCCAGCATTGGCTGAAGAAGAGAATACTAATGAAGGAGAATGTTTCTAATTAGAATCTCTAACAATGTCCTGGGATAAACAAGGAGTGAAAATCATCCCCTTGGAAGCTCTGAACTCAGATGCTTTGCTTATGCACACACACATGTGTATGCACGCACTCACACACACACTTCATTTCCAAATGCCACAAGTCATTTATATCACTGCTAATGACTCTGATGAGTTACATGTGCAGATGCTGCTCCAGGCTCTGTGTTTCCATGTTCCTATGGCGTTAGGGGTTAACTTAATTCCTATTGCAGTTGTCATGCTGGAAATGCCCAGGGTGAAGCAGAGATGGCTGGGAGCAGCAGAAGTACTGGTTCCTATAATGTTGCACCAGCAGCGGACATTGTCATCTGCTTAGTCACAACAACCATTGGAAGCGCTTGCAGAAAGCCAGGCCCCATATTAATGTTCAGCACTTACTCCTCCACTCAACAGGAAAAGCTGAGATTGTTGCAGTTACTGGTGAACTTGAGCTTCTCATAAGACACAGAGAAAGATTCTACAACAGCCATAAAATGTTCAATCAGATCATTTCTGAAATTGCCTAAAAATACAGTCTTACATTCGTCTTCCAGAAAAGCTTCCTCTGTGTTCTAGGGAAAGTAACAGGTTTTGTTCCCTTTCACTCAACACTGAGACACCCATCGTAAGATAAAAGCCATCACTGAGACAGACTGACTGAGCAAGCCATAAGTCATTGAAGAGGTGTGTAACTGGAGACAGACACATTTTCCTCCATTTCAACTCCCCACTTCCTCTCTTCCACCCTACCTTGATCCCAAGTGCTCTGTCACACCAGGGCACCTGGGGAGTATCTGTTTATGGACATTTTTCAAGAAGCAAATAAACCCTCATGTTATTTGTAAGCATGGCATTTCCAAGAGGTATCCTTGGTTGTTTAACAACATACAGTGTTTTTCTAACCGCATAAAAGGTCCTATGGGCCATTAAGCAATCATTTATTGGTTAAATATCTCCATTCCGTGTAATGAATTGCTATTTTGTAAGAACAAACATTTCCTTTCAGTTTAATTTTCAGATTTGGAGGTCGCAATGGTGTGTGCTCTGGAGAGGGAATAAAGTCTGGGACCATGACATTAATACACTCCCAACTTTCATTTTGTTCGCCAGCTGTGACTAGAACACCAGTACATTAATTTCCCTGGTTTTCTTAGGCCTCCAGCCTCTCAAGGAGAGAGATGTTGTCTCCACTATTCCTGTTGTCTGCTTAACTCACTTATTGCTGATTTTTACCTACAGTGAGACAAACATTGAATTCCTTTAATTGGGTGTTGCAAGTTCTGCCCTTACAGATTCCTGGGTATAGGACAACCACAAGATTGGTTTGCTATTGTTTTATTTCTCTGTAGTTTTGTTTGGTTCTTTTTAATTGAAGAATTGCCATCCTGGATTAACAGACTTGGAAAATTTATTCTCTTGTTTTTTTCCCACCACAGGGACTTGTACAGAATTTACAAAAATGTCTGAAGAATAAATCATGCTCTTCAAAACTACGTGGGTTTGGCTTTTTTTTTAACACTTTCCTGAAGAATGTGTCTTTGAGGATGAAGAAATAGTTTCTGTAACCTCTATGTTCATTCTTTTCTCTTAGAAGACTCTGGATCTAGCTAGTGTCAGTGACCCCAGTGAACTTCATGCCCTGCAGTTTTCCAGGAGCACCTCAGACTGTTTCGTTGACTTGAACAAAGTATTTTTAGCCTCTTGCTGCAAGTGGGAAATCTGAGGTATGAGGATCTGAAGTGCTGGAGACCGCGTGACTGAGAAGAGAACATGACTGAGCAGAGGCCAGATCCGTGGCCCTGCGTCTGACCCAATATGGCATGGACAAGTGCAAAGACCCAATTCAAGATGTGGTTAAGGATCATGTTCCTAGACTTCCTACAACCCCTTGGAGTTATGCTCTAGCTTTTTGTATTTTATAATGAATGGGATCATTAAGAAAGATCAAGGAAAATGTGGTCAAATGGGCAAATAAGACAGCTTTGATTCTATCCTTGGCTCTACCACTGAGTTTCTGGAATGGCCTCTGGCAAGTCTTTTTGTCTTCTTTCTCCCTCAGACTGTTAATTTACAGTCTCTTTTTCTGCCTGAAGGCACAGTGGGGCAGTGACAGACTCTGTAAAATGTTAGTCCAGTTCCTAGCATGATGGCTCACTGCATAGAGCAAAAACTATGAGGCACAACCATAATATTATTTTTGTTCTACTATTCATTACATTCACTGTAAGCACCCTTACAGCCTTTCATCATAGTTTTTACAGAGGAATGAGAAAATGTCCTGGACTATTCACAGCATCTGTAGCTGTATATTTGTAATTTGCTGTGCTGGAGGGAACAGTTAAGGCAGTTGTGTGTCACAGGGATATGAATATGACCCCATAAGTCCCTGCTACCAAAGCCTACCTAATCTATAGGGGGAAAAAGTGAGTCCAATTTGATGAAAATCCTGCTAGAGTCAGCGGAGATGGGCCATGTCTTTGGAGACCCTATGTATTCCTGGATACCCACTTTTTACTGGCATACAGAACGGCAGCACCAGCAAGCACAGCAGAGGACAGAAGCAGAAATGCCCGTAAGTACCATATGCCAAGGATAAAATAGAGTAACTCAAGATCAGTAACATATGAGTGACCTATCTGTAATCCAAGAGAGTAACACCAGTGTGAATGAGGAAGGTCTCAGACTACTAGTTTCCAAGCAAAGTACCTCCAGTATCCAATGAAAGCATCTGCAATGAAAATATAAAGTTTAGTTCTTAGCCACATTAATACTTGCAAAAAGCAGATTAAACCCCTCTGGAAATCATACCAAAATCATCCCCATCTCTTCCCAGTACGTACAGAAGGTGATTCTGGAGCCCAAGACAAACAGAATAACTGGGAGCAAGGCAAAGTCCCTGCCAGGGCCTGGGTGCACACTGCCATCTCTGTGCAAGCACAACTGGATCAGAAAGCATTGAAGCAGTCAGCATAAAAAAACATCTCCTGCCACCAGTGGGACCACAGCACACCAGAGGAGGGTATAACAAAAAAAAAGGACCTGCACCCAGATGAGCTCTTAATAAACAAGTGCAAATGCAGACTAAATAGACTGATGGAGCTATGTGGAGGTGGCACTACCTTAACTCATTGGCTGTTTACTCAAAAGTTATTTTGCTATGCAAACAAGCATCAGGAAGACCACCTATTGATTCACTTTCTTCCCTCTGGACACTTACAATCTATCAAGCATGGAAAGCAAAAGAGAGAGAATGAATCCACACTGTGGCACAGCTGAAGTTGCTTCGTCTTCATGCAAGAGAGAAACTCTTCTTTTTGCCTTGCTTGGCAAGGGACGTTTCCCTGTGTTTAGGCAACACATCTGAATAAATCCTCTTCTTCCTATTAAGTCATCGTCAGGGGCAAGAGCCTGCTTCAACCTCCCCGCATGGATTTAACCTCAACGGGTTAACTTCATAAAACTGCAGCTCTTTATTCCAGCCTGCGATTTCCCATCATACTTTAGGACCAGCGAACCGTCCCTTCATTGATGGCACCTTTTGGCTTCACAATAGAAGCCAATTTGTTAGAATTCTTCACAGGTCAGGGGCTGCGTGAAGATGTGGAGGGCGCAGCAGTGGCCGCTGGAAAATGAAGTTGTATTCGCTTGGCAAATTATACGTCTGCTGCACTTTATGGGCCTTGATTTCTTTTCCCTTCTCTCTCCCCTCTCCCTTTCAACCCCTCCCTCCCTTCAGCCCCTCCCTTATCCTCTCTTTCTTTTTTTTAAATCGGAGAAGCGTGTATGTGAGCTATCGTCACATATCCAGTTAATGTAGGTTAATAGATTGATTCCAGTGACACGGATCATAATGAACAGTAAATTGTTTTATCTCTTAAGTCTTATTTGGTCAGCCAGGAAAACATATGAGGTAATATGGCTTGGACTAAATGGACCGTATAATAGATCTCCCTCTAAAGAATAAGGACAGGGGTGACAGCGCCTCTTATGATTAATGAAAATAATAATGGTCCTGAAATTGAAATTTTTCTAATTTTTTTCCTTCTTCTCTCTTGGCTGCCACCAAAAACTTCAGTCAGCAGATGATTTGTGCACAATAACCACCTCTGACTTCTTCCTCAAGTCCTAATACAAGTTTAGGGAGTGCTGGGGAGGGAGAATTGAAGAGGGATGGATGAGAAAGAGCTTACATTTCTAAGAGCTCGGCTAAGCAATAGAGTAGGTATAAATACAAACTCCTTGCTTTTAACCCTGGGTTTTAAACCGATGTTTTCAGGTGCTTTTGATTTGCCAAAATAAAGGATTTCCAAATAGGTCAAAAGAAGTTGAAGCTGGAACATCCACATCATTAAGGTTCTTTGGAAATTCCACAATAATGTGTTAAACTTCAGACACATCTGCTTGTTTATTTATGCAGGAGCTCCTTCCTTTATTACTTGTGTGCAGCATTCAGAATGATTTGTCATTATTAATGAATATTTACACTTGTTCAGTGTCAGTGCTGCTTGCCACAATAAATGTATAAGAAGTTTAATTCCACAGCTGAAGAAACAGATTTGGGCAGAATCAGGCCTTTCACAGGCCAGTGAAGTCAGAATTTTTCTTAGGGATTTCACCAAAGTGCTTCTATTCAGCTCAAAGAGCTTTCAAATAAGACTTATGAGCATTTACCTTGAACAGCATTAGATGACCTGGCAGGTATGAGATCTTTGTCACTTAGAGATAGATAGATAATCTTTACCTAACAACTATTAATAAGAATAGGGAAATCAAATCCAAATGGGATCAGTAAGCTACATGCACAAGTATCAAACACTGTAACACAGCATCACCACAAGAGTTATTCAGTGGCACTGGATAAAATTTGTGCATGTATGTGTGTAATTCCCTTGTCTCTTCCAGTAAAGCCATAGGTGAACAGAAATACATTACTGAATATAAATCTAATCCTAGTCTTTTCTCCAGGAAATTTATATAAAGTAAAATGAAAGCAAAGTTCTAGAGAACTGTCCCATGGAGCTTCTTCCTATATGAGGACGGCAATATAAAGCAGTATATATAAGGCCAGAGGTGGGGTTTGCATCCCCTCATGACTTTTTATGGTGTTTGTCTTTTCTCTTTCCTTTTTTTTTTAAACTTAATTCCTTTTAAGACTATAACAAACAACAGTAAGTGCCTTGTCCCTTTTATTCCTCTTTTATCTTTGTGCTTTATTGCTTCTTTGTTGTATCTGCTTTCATTCTTATAGGATCAATAAAAGGTTTGTAACACTGCAAAGTTTTGGAAGCCAGAAACTGCACTTAAGGAGTGGGATTATAGGGATTTTTTTTCCTGATGCTTCTGCAGAAAAGAAACAGTTGCATCTTTTTTGTTTTCTTCTGTTTTGTTGGGGTTTTTTTGTTGTTTTTTTTTTTGTCTTCCAATATCTAATCTCAATATCTGCAATCATGCTTTTGAGCTTTACACTGACTGTCAGCAGGCAGTAAGTTCAGATGTTCGACTCTTTTGGATTAAGATCAGGCTCTGTAGTTTGAGTACATTACCAGCAGGGTCAATCACAGCAGCAGGAAGCAGCTGGTGCAATAAAATAAAATAAAATTAAAAAACAAAATAAAAATAAAATAAGAATAAAAGGAACCCTCTGAACTTCAGGAGTCTGGAAAACCCAAACTGAGACTAAACTTCATAAATATCCCTAATCTCTGGTTTAGAAGCCAGGATTGTTTATGATTCATGGCATTTGATGACATTTAACAGCATGCAACCCATTACAGCCTTTAAGTCATTACACAACACGGGAGAAAATGTCATCAGGTGCCACAACAAGGCAGGTTACTGGAGAGGCAGGGTTCAGTTCAGATTAGTTCAGACTTCTGATGGATGCTAGCCTAGTTCCAGACTGAACCCAAATTCTGCTTGTCAGGCTTATCTCTCTAACAGATCTTCCTTGCTTCTCTTTGTATCGTACAATGTGCTCCCCCACAGGTCAAAATTCAAATGCTTCTGGTGGAGCATTGGCAACAATAATGATCATTCTTATCCATGGGCTGCATTATTTAGTTTTCTAAGAAGAGCTGGGGTCATTCTGGACCCTCTCTGAATATGCAGAGGGTTTCTTGTATCTGACATTATGTCTTAGTGATTTGGCACCTGCTGGCTCCCACTGGCAGAGCAGGTCTGAGCAGATTATAACTTCCAGTGGTGAAATCAAAGTGTTAGGCATTGGTAAAGGAACCCACAGGGTTAGTGAGCTGCAGCAATGTGTGTGAATAATGTGCTTCACAGCCATGTTTCAGGGCATTACAATTAACCTTAATAAAGTTACCAGCATCTGGAAAAAATGGGGCATTAAAAAATCTGTATGAAATATTTATCTGGAGATCTGCTCACAGTGAGTGGAGTGTGACACACCAGGTCCTAATCCTCTGCACCAGGGGAGAATTTCCTCCAAGATAAGGAAGGTTTACACAGATTCCTAGCAATAAATTGCCATAGGTAGAAAACGAAAGAGTTTTTTATGGTGTTGTGCTGATTTGAAGAGACAGATTCAGAAAAGATCAACTGTATTTCTTATATTTGAACTTGGAGGACAAGATGTGATAACTACCAAAAGAAAAGTCCACACCATCCAGAAAGCTGAGCTGTTCCTGTACCTTTCTGTGTACTTTAGTGTCTCTAAATCCTACCAACCTTTCAAACCAGAACAGAAGTTTCAGCAGAGTGCTATGGAGCAATCTGAGGACCCCACTTTCCAAATGTTGCTGATATCTTCATTTCCAGTGTTAAAAATGTGAAACATCCACAGAAGGGCAGCAGAGTGACTATTAAGGGTAAGTAGATGGTGACCAAAGGAAACAATGAATCTCTGCAGCCTGAGAAAACTTTGGCTGGTGGATGTCAGTTTGTGCTTCTATTTGATTTATCTGAACCAATTTAGACTCCTTGTAACTAATTACAGCCTAGCTATCTTTTAGGAGTTTTTAAGTGGCCTAAAGTTACAAACAGTAAGACACAAAGGCAACATTTTAATCTGTTGTCATTGCGTCTTGCCCGGTCACAAACAGCAGTCATACACAATTAACTTATTTATCTTGGGGAAGTTCTAGGGAGTAGATATTTGATTCAATGTAGATATCGTGCAAATAATAACATACATGTATCCTGTCCATGTGAATACCCCTTCCAGTTAATAGAAGAAGTGTATATAGATACACATTTACACATAACATTGCATTATTTTGTCTCTTATGGAAGAAGAAAGAAAGATATTAAAAAATCCAATGACTGATTTTGCTTCTTGAACCAAGTCAAATATTTTCTTGTCAGTATGCTCATAACTTCAGACTGCAGAGGTCATGGCCTTGACTTTCTCCTTCAGATGGTTTGCGAGTGGAATGTCCTTGAGATTAAGGTTCCCTTTGTTTTCCTTGGGAGGGGCTTTGCTTACACTGGCAAGCAGCTAAGACTTGCCAAGGTCCTCCAGACTCTGTTTATTAGATTTTTATCTTCTTATCAGAGTCTTCCTCCTTAAATCATGTCAGCATTTTACCACTCTTCAGGGATTCCTGGTGTTTTATTGTCTCTGAACTGCTTGGGGGGTGGGGGTGAAGGAAGATATCTTAGCAAAAATAACATTTATATAATGGCAGTGATGGGAAAGATTCAACTGCCTCCTTGAGATTCTCATCCTGACCAAAGACACCCGTAACTGGCCAGATTCTGTGGATTTAATTGAATCTGTATTTAAACAAACTCCCAATGATTTTGTTGAGAGTTTTTGTGCCTGCTGAAGGACTTCATAATTTGGTCTGGCATTCCTGCCCAACGCTGACATGAGAAAAAGCCAACACAGTTGGTTACTGTCATTGTATTGTTTTTCTTGGCAAAGTAGAATTTCTTTTTGTTATTATTTTCACATTCAAAAGGTAGATTGTGACTTAATGTAATAACACTAATAAATATTCAATCTACTGGGTTCAGTTTCTACTAAAAGCAGCCAAATCATTTAAAGGTGATACACAAAGTCTATGCATAATTAGAGTTTAATATGTGTATACAGATATATAATCTAAAAGATATGCATCTCTATTTTATCTTAAATTAAAAATCATAAAAACCTCTATAAATCTTAATGCGCAGCTCCTCCAAGATCTGCTTTAGAGTAAAACCACTTATGAAAAAATTCCTTTGCCCAAGGTCTCAGCCAGGGAGTGAATAAATCCTTATCATACACAAAGCAAGTATAGGTCATCTCTAGCTTGAGTGCTTTATATGGTGCAGGGGAATGTAAATGATTCATGATAAAGACATAAGGAAATCACAGTTTGTACCACATGAGCCTACAGATTAACAGCACTTGAATCTCAAATGGTTTGAAAGCCTATGGTGTGAAGTTGAAGGCTCACTTTGAGTTTTAAGATGTTGCTGAACAAATTAACTTTTTGACAAGAGGGTCTGCAATAGAAAATCAGAGACGATTCAGCCACTGATTCAAAATATATGAACAGGTTTCCCCACAGGGTAAAACAGCATATCATCATTAGAGGTATTAGACTGTTGCCATCGGTTAAAGATGGGCTCAATCTGGGTATATAGCAATAGCCACATTATATGCATAGACAGACAGACCAAATTCGCACTAGTCCTTGAAATATATTCATCTTGGTATTGCTGTCATACTTTGTCAGGAGAATGAATCAGTGGGACTGTTCATACTTTTCTCCTTTAGGTAACTATTCTTTTGATAATGAATCTTTAATGATAATTGCTCTTCTAAGGAGAGCATTTTCCACCCTTGTTAAAGCAATACTTTCCTTGGAAATGTGCTTAACATTAAAGCTTCAGGACTGGTGTACTTTCCAGTTGATAAAGATCTCATGGAAGGACAGAGACATGAAAATTTGGAATGAGTGTATAAGACATAGAAAATAAAAATTTCTTTTGAAGAAAAATATATGTGATGTTATTTCTGATGCTCTCCACAACAGTAAGAGAACCTCTGTAGGTCTGATGCTGAACCTCACCTCAGCTAACCTATTATACTTCTTAAAACAAGTGAGAAGATATGTTTTTAGCCATCTCTTAGGCAGACAGTGTAAAGCTTCAAAATAGTTCTGGTTCAGGGACAACCAAAAGCCAGATCATTCTATGATTTGATAACAGATCTCATTGACCATTTAAAAACAATGCCTTCACAAATTCAACCCAGTTTTGGGTTTTGTCATTCCTGGAACAGAAGTAATAAATGGCAAGTTCTGAACCATGCAAGGCCACGGAACCAGTGCTGCTTGCACTGACTGCGATGGCTCCAGCTTATTGCTTCAGCTATAAATAGCTGGGCTGCAAAAGCAAACTGTGTATGTATGCCAGATCCAGTCATAAGCTACAGATTTGGTCCAAAGTCAGTAGGATTGGGAAAGGAAACAGGGGAAAGCAACCATGTATGTGGGCAGATATCTGTGCAAGTGCGAGCGTGAAAGACTGCATCGCAAATCCAGAAACATGATGATACTAAACTCATCTGGCAATTGAAGAAACATTAGGATTGTTTTGGCTTTTGTTTACTGTAAAGAGCATAATGACAGAGAGGAATTGGCCTCCACTGAGTTCCTTCCCCTGCCATTGCTTCACAAGGAGGTGCCCTCTGTATATAACTTGAGGAAGTGTAAATATTTTGCCAGCAAGTAGTTTAATGACAGTTAGAGCCATGTGCAGGAATTGTAGCAGCATGTGCCTGAGATGTGACTCTTCCAGTGAAAGTCTATTTACAGGATGTAGCATGTGAGTTTAATTGCAAGTATGTTCTGTCTTCCTTTTAAATTCCTCATGCTTTCATATATACCATTAAAAGATTGTCATATGAGCTTTCTGTGCACTCTTTGGCATGTCTTCCAGAATGAGAGGAGAAAAAAATCCCTGTTAGTGCCAACAAAATTACATACCAAAAAGTAAGAAATAGATAAGACAGCAGATTCAGCATGGAGCAGAGTGGGAGAAGGAGTCAGATAAGAGGAGATCCAAACTCTAAGGCTTTCCACACTCCACTTATTCTTTTACAAGCTCAATTTCATTCCCCCTTTTTTCTCTGAGTTGCCTTCGTTATCTGACTTCACCTCCAAATGCTGTACTGCATTACCTGGGAAAGCTCAGGAAGGGACTGAGTAAAGGATGAGAGTCTTTAGTACTTTTGTGAGAGAAAGCATCTTTCTGGGGACTGTGGGCAGCTAAGCATTGCCTTTGAAAGTGCAGAGGGAGCAATAGTGCAGGTTTCAAGGCATTAGGCTTAATAATGTTCAATAATTCAGGGTTTTGGATTTATGTGCACCATATAAGCAAAATTAAAATGATTTTAGTATTAAAAAAAAAGACTGTATTTTTAATGAGCTCACTGTATATTTCAGTGGGAAACATTCACAGCCTCTTCATTCCTGCTTCAGGCTGGTGTATTTCACTAACTCCGTCTTTAAAAAGAGGCTCACGCTGGAACAAATGTTTTAAAAAGACAAAAAACTGCATAACTACAGTTTGGGTTTTGCCAATAATTTATGGCACTGCCTCCAGTTTTGCACTTCTTTTGCCTTTGAATGTAGTTTATTCCTTAGCCAGAATGATTTCTGGCCTTGATGAAACTTCTAACAAAGTTCTAGCTCATCTTTGCTGAGCAAATTGATAGGAATCTCAAGGAAAAAATGTATAAGGAATGTGCTATTTGCCTCATAACAGATAAAAAAACTCTCAAACAACCCTGACATCATAAATCTTCCATTTCTGTGTCTATCCATATTATACATAATCTCTGCCATCCCAATGTCTTACTGGATATACGGAACATCAAAAATTAATCTAGCTGCAATGTTCTGCAATGGAATCAGATCCAAACTCCTTTAGAAATTGAGAGGACTTTGATGTTGGCTATATTATACTCTGTATATTTCACTATATTGTACTCTGGAATTCATGTATCATGTACGTTCCACCATGCACACCACTAATGACATAGATGTCTTCTTCAGTTACTGGTTGAGTGAGGAGCTTTCACTGGATTTGAAGTGGAGCTTCATGTCCTCCCTCTAATGCATCTCTGCTTTAAATGGATCTTGTTTCCAGAATCATGTGTGAACAGAAAGTTCGGAAAGTGACATTCTCTGAGTGATAGTAAACTGTTAGTCTGTTTGCTTAAACCTACATGCTGGGATTAACTCTGTCCTACTTTGTACATTCTGGACTGAAGGTTAGACAAGGGTCAAGTAGGAGATTTCAACAGTATCTGATACAGGCTTACTCCCTCCAGTAAAAGGATTGCTTTTCAGCCAATCCAGTCTAATGCTTCCATCTCAAACTCCGCTTTGTTTTGTTTTTTTTTGTATGTGTAAGGAGGTTTGAGGGCAGGAGGGCACAATTTTAAACCCCAATTCACAATTCCATAACATGTATCATTATCTGTCTATGAGAGGCTATTATTGCCTTGCTTACAAAGCCCACTGTTCAAATACACCCAGTTCCTCAGGAAAGGCCATGTTCAACTGGACTTTGCCTTTGTTGAAGCCTTTCTGGCTTTTTCACCCGTGTGCACACTTATGGTTACAAGAAAGACCAACTCTCTTACCTTAGGCTGGGATTATCTAAATTGCCCCCGGGAATCAAGAGCATAAAACCAACTGAAACATGATAGTAAATAGACATGTAATGCTGTAACTAAATAATCCTCTCAATTTTTTTGAACACCAAACCTCATCTTCATATCCGAACCAAACTTTGGTTTGATGCCAGTGCAGACAAATTGGCTTTGAGTACTATTATCCAACCTCCAGCTGGATGCCTTAAGGGATGGATAGGCAGACAGGTAGGCACGGAGAAACACTAACCTTTCATCCTCACTCATTTAAGACTCAGATATAAGTCCTACTATAAAGAAACTATACAAAATGAGGAGGTCATAAAGAATTAATCATTATGGCCTTAAATTTTATTAGATTATTTCTTTGGCCTGAAAATAGCAATGGGTCAAAGCATGCCTTTTAAAATATAAAAATTAACCTTTATTCAAGAGACAGAGATAAAACTTTTAGTTCTGAGTTATGTTTTCTTATTGATGTTGTCCTCTAAGTATGTTCAGTAAAAGAATGAATGCAAAACTTCCTGTTCCTATAGTCTACACAAAGGTAATTCTCCATGGATTTGTTCAGGTTCACGGTAGACACCATGGAAACCAAGACTGTGCTTTGAACCCCCAGTGCCAGCTTCTCACCCAAACCCTCAGCCTCATTTCTCTTATGGCTTCATTCATATGCCATTTTCTTTTGAACAAGTTAAAATTTCCAGTTGCTGGGGGAAATGTCAACCTTGTACTGAGATTTAGGTTCCTTCCTGATCCTGAAAAAAAAAGAATAAAAGGGAAAAGGAAAGGGAACAGGAAAAGGAAAAGGAAAGGAAAAGGAAGAAAACAGAAAGGGAAAAAGGAAGGGAAAAAAAGAGAAAGGAAAAAAGGAAAGAAAAAGGGAAAAGGAAATGGAAAGAGAAAGAGAAAGAAACATCTTCCAAGGCCAAGGAGATCAAAAGCACACAAGTTACCTCTCTGGAGGTCAAGATTGGTCCTCAGAGTATTGTGGTAGCCCGTCAGCATTTACAGTATGTAGTGGCTGAGGGAGAGAACTGAATTCTGACTTTACTAATTCAGCAACAGAGGTAAGAAGAAGTTGCCAGCACAAGGAAATTACACAGCACATAAAAGAACTCCCCCTTCAACATTATTTATCTGGGTGAACTCCCTCTCTATCACAGAAAAAGCTACGGCATGCTTATTTTGCAAAGGGAGCATTTTGTCCAGTTCCAAAGCAAGCACATTAGAAGAATTCCATACAGCCTTCATAATAAATCCACCCAAGACCGAGCACCCACTTGCTGTTGCGTACAGAGTTCTTTTATTTATTTAACTGCAAAAAGAGAAAAAAATGAACACATAATGAGACAATGTCCTTCTCCTACAAGAGTAGAGTTCAATAGTTTAATTTTTGTTAACCAAAATCCCTTGTACTAAGGTAAATTACATTGCATTTTCTATTACTAGCTCTGTTAATTGTCAAGCAATAAGAGTTTATGCACTCATCCAAAGCAGCAGAGAATTTCCCATAATGTTACAAAATAAAACCTGACAAAGCACAATAATCTTTACTTTATTGATGTGCTACAAGGCTGTGGAAAGCATCAGTTCTGTAATGTGCTTTTGGTTAGGAAATTGGGGCCTAGAAAGATATATTGGGAATGGCGGAGGAATGTTTAGTTCCAAGAATATATACACATATCCATGCGTGTGCATAAATTAGGGTGTTTTTTCTAAGGAATATATGATGTAAGACTTTATCTTCTACAGTAAAGGTTCTAAAACTGAAGGAATAGCAAACAAAGAAAGTAAAAAGTGTGTGAATGCAAATAGAACTTCTTAGCTAGTAGTGTTTAAGGTAAATAGTGTTTAAAGAAAATGCGGAAACCAAGTAAGGGAAAGACTTAGTATCTTGGATTGGATATTAGGTGTTTCACTATGTCCAGGTTACCCTTAGTATCTGCAGTTAATAGACATATTTCTAATAATCCTGAAAGCACATCTATCTACATGTACATGCATGCACCCAAAGCCTGCCTGGCTTTAGCTAGGCAGCCTCACTTCACTGAAGGCTAGGAAAACTCTTGGGAAGGTTGAAAATACGATCTAGACATCCTATTAGAGGAGATTGCTTCCTTCTTTTATGCCCTTTTTCAGGATCTTTCTCAGATATGAGACTGCAAAGTGCAGGCTGCTTCTGACACTCAAAGCCTGGGTCCATCACACTGACATTTGTTTTTCCTTGTCTTAGTAGAGCATATTTATGCCAAGGACAACAAAACAGGGTTGGAGTTTTCTTTGCATTTTCTTAGTAAAGAATTAAAGGGCATTTGCTTTCAAAATATGCCACAAAATGGTGAATAACTGATATGCTTTAAGAGGAAGCTCTTTGTAATGCAGAAGTGACTAAAATTTGGAGTTTTCCTGTTTTCCAGTGAGAGCCAGCATGGCTCTAATGCTTGAACAGGTGATGATGGAAGATGATCATGTATATTTCTGCTTCTCAGGGTATTTGTTTCAATTACAAGGCCTTATAAGGAAATAGGGAGAGGAAAGTGATGAAGGAAGAGGGTGGGGTAGCATCTTTATTGTCCTGAGCTTGCATTTAGAAAGTAGAAGAGAAACTGAGATTCTCTACCTTGCAATAAAAGATGGCACAGTGATAAATTAGTGCTCTCAACTGAAATTGATTACTTTCTGTTCCTATCCAGTTCATATGGCAGCAACACAGATGCTCTGAAACACAGTAATGACACATTAGAGAAAACCTATCAGGATGGCCTGGTAAAACATTTTTCCCTTTCCCTCCTCCCACCGGCTCAAAGGATAAACTGCCATGTGCTCTGCCTGCACTAGCGGGAATTTGACACACTTAACAACCCCAAGACTCCCGTGTGGAAGCTTTTCAGTCAACCTAAGTAACCTAAATGCTAAAATGACAAATGTCAATATTTTTTTCTTTTCTGTGCCTGGATATAGTTCTAATACTCAAAGGAAGCAGCTTATGTAGCAAAAAGTTGAAGTAACATCTAGTCACCTTAAGCATTTATACCTGAGATGGTGCAAACAAAACAAGCAATGGGCATGGTTTATCATCATTTTCATTTTAATTTAACATTCCAGGATTCCAACTGGTAAACCCACAGGGGATGATGCAATAGGTATTGGATCTTAAAACAATAATAATTTGGATTTCTGTAGTGGCTAATCTGATTCCTCACTACTCCTATTTCCTCTTTACTAAGCTGGGAATTGACTGCTGCTGTGGTAAGAGGTTTATGGCTATTGCATCCTTCAACAGAAGAAGGAATCCTGCCCACATACAATATGGTTGTCCTTAAGGTAGGAAAAAATATCTTCAGAAAAAATGCTGAGCAATCTATTTTTCTCATCTGTCAGATGCCCATGTACTGAATACATAAGTGAGATGTCAATATGATGGACCAATGGAGAGTTGAAGGACATCATAATAGCTCCCTAAATTTCTACCATAGATAACTAGTCACTAGACTAGTGAAAGCACATGGGATGCAGGAAAACCCATGCAAGAACATGGGATTTAATATATTTATTCTAACTTATAAATGTTATGAATTTTTAAAATGATCCTCTTGGTAGAAATGCTCTCTTTGGTGTGAATATACTCCCTCTTTTCTTCATTTGGCTTCAATAGAGATGATCAAATAAAGTCAAAAGCCTTTCTTAGAGAAAGTCAGCCAAAGGGCTGAGTCTTTTTTACTGACTTATATTGCTGTATATGCCTTGATGTCCCAGCATTTCTACTGATTTAAATCAGCTCAGGCTTCATCTCCAAACCCTTTATCCTAGCAAAGGAAGGACAGAAAGCCTTAGACACTTTTGATCGCATATGAAAAATGTCTAGTACTCACTGCAACTTGTCCAATCAAGTGGCCTCAAACCAACGCTGTTCATAAACTTCAAGCAAAGGAGAATCAGAGTTGTCCTCTAAAAGGAAGTCTTTCATTAAGCAGTGACTGTATAATTTAGATGAATTGGGGGACCCACATAAAATTATATGTACAAAAATTTAAGCAGACTCTTGTTGAGGCAGTTTTCTTACATTTCCCTGTATTGTATAAAATAATAAATTATTTGAATAGTTCTATTATCTGCCCTTAACTGAAACGTACAGTGCCTGTCCTAGTTCCTCAAAAAGCTTGTTAATATGCAATCACCTAGTACAACTGCTAAGTTTTTAAAGGTCACCTATGTTTTATTCATAAAGAGTGGTTTTCTGGAGGGAAAAAGGTTACAGTGTCATGTAATATCATATGCTGATAGAGGCTCAGCTTCAAAAATGTATTTCCTACCAGTTTGTAGTGAACAAAGGTAGATTTGTTTGGGGGCTCTTAGTTTGACTGAGACCTGCCAAGTTCCACAAAATATTCACTGGATGGGAGCAGCATATCATTTCTAAGATATGTTTCAAGTATGTAAACTTTACTTGTGTGTCTCTGGTTTCCTTGCGACCTCAGTTTATAATTCATTATAATTAGAGTTATAATGGCTTGATTACATTTGTTCATTTCCCCTTAAAATACTATTTTTAATCATAGCAGGAGACTGTGAATAAATTCGGGGACTGGAATACAGCATAATAAGTGTAGGCTAATGGAAGAAGCGCAAGCCTCAAAATGGTGCGTGACTGTCCAAGCTCTGACATCAAAGTCTGACCTCTGTGGCATTTCCCTGTGTAAAAGGGTTCTTATACCTACTCTATTACAATGGAATATAGGGTGTGCATAGGTGCCTTTATGTTTCACTGGGCCCTGCACATTTCGTTATATATTGAGCATTCAACTTTCATTTAAGAATAAATTCCGAAATCAGTGCTACCTCCAACTTATGCCTTAGATGGCAAATGTTGTCTTTATTCAAGAAAACTCAGTTCTGTCTCTAAGGAACAAAGCAGAAAACTACTCCATAATTCAGCACAGACCCAGGCTATAAATTAGTTTCCACACTTTCCATGCTATAAAGGAATTTCTATCTGGACAAATATTCAAGCATCTGTACCAAGGCTACCTGGCTCAGAAGACCAAAACCAGATTTTGCAGAAATACTTATCTGTATGACATAGGAATAAGCATTACAGTTTCCACAAAACAGGCACAATAACTTTGAGGGAGGTGTGTGATGGAAGGACATTTATTTATTTGCCAAGTATCCCATATTTGATTAACCAGCTGATATATGCTTTCCTCTGAGAAGGATTCACTGAAAGGAATTCATTTGTGTTTCTTTATGGATTTTTGTTTGTCACAAAATGGGTGTTATGGCTCACGATTTAAAGCAGTTCATATAGGGAATGGGACCCAAATGCGTTAATTGCTCTGTTTCAATGAAAAGCTCCCAATTTGAAAGTTCCAGCACTACTGTCAAGGGTGCCAAATTCAGTGAGGTTATGAAAATAACTGTGAACCCTTCAAAACACTTGAAACACAGGCAATTGATGTAATAAAATCATTTTGCTTAGGACAGAGTAAGCTGACTGTTATTCACTCTGTATCCAGCTGAACTCAAAGCTAAAAGCCACTTTACTTACTGATCTGTGGATCTGCTGTATTATTAGCATTTTATTCAATTTTGGTAAACGTGACTTCGCATTTGTAAGTGAATAGTGAGGCTCTGTCTTCTCCAAAAGGACGAGGTCTTTGGAGTTATTAAATTATTGAGGAAACAGTTTGTCCCAATTTTCAGGCCTAACTTGGCTTACTAAACAAATTTCAATGTAAATAAGGTTCTAAATCTATGCATTCATTAGTACTGTTTAACAGCAATGACATTTCTTTGGCAAGAAAGCTTTCTTTGAGAGCCTATTTAGCCTCAGGTCACTTTAGCTGAGGCCCCAATGGCAGCAAGACTGAGAGAGAAAAAAAAAGTGTTCATGTCAATAAAAGTTTTGTTTTCACTTTTTCTTTAATGGCCCGGTACAAAACTGTAGTTTGGCAACTGATGGAAAAAAGAGGGCCAGGGTAAAGAATGTGTAAGGCAAAAGTGTATGGATTCTGGAGAGAAAATAAAGCTTTTTCATTCTATGCTTTTATTTCCCATACCAGAACATCATCTTATCCGTGACAGAATTACATCAGCATGAAGATACAGGCCAAAAAGTGGGAGCTTTCATCAGAATCGCCCTCTGAGTATACACATAGACAGACGTGTGTGCTCATCCAGGCAAGTTAACCTTAGAGGAGGGGATCGGTTTATAAAATAATAACACAGTCATGATCCACTGCTCCTTCCCTTTTTGTGCCAGATAAGTCTCATGTCTAGCAGAGTCTAATTCGTTAGAAATCAAGGGCTGCAGGACTGCAAATGAAACTGTCTCTGCCATAGATCTCTGATCAATGGGGAGTATGGTGGTTTCATGAAGATCAGTGAAGGGAACTTTTCAAGGGGTAGAAAGGATTTGGCTGATAAGCAGCCTACAGCCATGCTATGTGGACAGTCTCCTTATGCTCCACTTCAAATCCCTGTATAGCCAAATGTTTGGAGATTTGCTGTGAGCTCTAGGACCAATTTCCTACCTCAGAAAGATTCCCCACAGAAAACTTCACTGTTCTAGGTTTCCTGCAAATGGGATAACTTTATCACATCTCTTCTTTCCCAAACATTTGCAGGGGGTGTGTAGTATCACTATAGTCATTGCCTCTGCCATTCTGTCACATAGCACTCATTATGCACGTTGCAAAACTTCTCTGCCTCTCCAGGTGACTATAAAAGTCGAAATACCACAAAAATGGCCCCATTTCAGCTCCTTAACTGTAGACTAGGGTAGCCAAGAAAAAAAATCTGCTACATATTTCATAAATATACATGGGTATGACTTTTTGGGTCATGGGAGAATAAGTCTTTCTAATGTGACCTGGCACTCAGAAATGCTGAACTTCTGTCTCTTTTACTATAATACTTGTGTAATCTTCAATTTATTTTTCTTTAAAGCACTGCTTTGGTATGGCAAAGGGCTATTTGCACTCAGACAAGTAACAAGAGACCAGAGGCCAGGTCCACACTGAAAATCAAGCACGCATGTTCCATCCCTAAAAAGATGTCCTTTTTGTAATTTCAATGTAAATCTGAGTTCAGAAGTATCTGTGTGCATCTGGTCTCAAACAGCTAACTTTATGGTGAAATATATAAAGACAAGACCAAGGATTTAAATGCACATTTACTGAGTTCCAATTAGCATGCGATTTACTGGACTACATTTTTGTTGTTAACTAATGTGTTTGAGATACTATTGCTGAATGTTAGGATGTTGAGACCGACAGAGTATATAAGAGTGCTTGCATTCAGTCCAATCCTAGGTTGATAACTTCTACATCTCACCAATGAAGGCAAAAATATTTCAAGCATGTGGTGCTGCATCTTCCCCAACTAAAGCATTTTTGTCCCTTTATCTTTTCTCTTCCTGCTTGAGAAGCCAAGTGCAGAGCCTGCAGTTGGCAAGTGATGAAGCAAAATAAAAAGAAAGACCTCTCCAGGAATGTTTGCTTCTACTACATTTTCTTTCCTATAACTAATTATTCTGGCTGGACAAAAAATAAAATAAAACACAATAACACACAATAAAAACCTGGATGTGTATTGGATTCTCAAGTTTGTTAGAAGCCAAAAACTTAGGTACATGGAGGGAAAGAAGAAACAATCCTCTTCATCCCTCAGCCAAAATATCAACACCACACTTGCCAGTTATTCTCCACCATGATTATCTGATTGGCATATAAACTGATAATTCCCATCCTGCTCAGAATGAAGCACACACGTGCTTCAAACAAACTATTCCCTAGTGCTTGGCTTTATCAGTGACTCAAAACAACAACCGTAAAACACGTCAGCTAAATTTCTCCCATCGGCATAGCTTATCTCAGGTTTTATGTGCCAGCCTCCATCAGGTCTGAAAGGGAGAAAGAAGGGAGCTCTATTTCCAAGTATTACTACAAGGCTACTACAGCTCTTCTAGCTTCCCCGTCACCCTCTCATCTTCCAGAGCTTCTCCTTAGCTATAGCAAAGGATGAAACCTTGGAAATGATCAGGAATTACAGGGTTTCCACAAACAAACAGTTTTGCCTCTGTCACCCTGTCAAGAAGCTCCGCACTACCTGTCTGGCAGCAGATTTCTTTTCCCATTGAAGGACAACAGATCTCTCCAGGTGAGGGAAGTGGTGCAACTAGAATTTATTCAGGGTACACATAGCCTTCAGCTTCAGGAAAAAAGGCTAAGAATTATAAAAGTGGTTAAAACATTTATTTGGTTTGGGTTTTTTTATTATAGCTACCTGAGACTTCCAAAAAACTTCAACAGGAAAGAGGGGAGAAAACACAATATAGAAAACCTGTTATTGGATCCTTCAGACATTCCCCTCCAACATGTGTCCAAATACCACAGGAGACATACTTGGATGATATTCTTGACTTAGCTTAAGGCATCATGCCTATAGGAAAGATAATGATGAGATTCCTCAGTAGAACTCTGACCCTGGCTTGCCTCATGACTTTGAGCAAGTAACCTCCATCTAGGCCCAGCCTTCAGATTTACCACAACTTTTAGGTGAAAAACAAACAGAATACAAGATTCCAGCATGGATATGTATTAGAAAATCTGAGCTAGAAATCCAAATGTAAAAGTAGATCAGGGCTTATCTGCATTCTCCCATGTTTTGACTGTAATAGAAATCCTGTGTAAGCATTATTTCAGTTTTTCTTCATTTATCTGACTGTAGAAAACTTGAATATTTGAGAAATGCTTTCTTTCAGATTTTGTAGAAGCTGAGATCAATAAGATCTGCTGTACCTTAAATGAGTTGTCTGATTGTCTGAATCCTATAACATAAGGGCCACATGTAAGACACAGCCACATAAAACATACCAAGTGCATCTTGCCCAAATATCACATGCTGCTCAGTAGTTCTGGACTGTTTTCCAGGATAAAAACAGTCAGATAAAAATGGATAAATAAGTAGATGCTTACCTCATTCTCACAAATAAAATCTCAAACTGCTCATAACTGCTTTCTGCCCATTTCCACTTAGCTTTAGCTATTTCAGTGTTACAACATATACAATTTTCTGCTCTCTGCATATTATTAAAAAATACCAAAAATATAAAACAGCCCGTTTTAAAAAATGGGCTTCTGTAATATGGCAGAAAACCATTCCTATGAAGATGCTGGTTTAAAATCTTTATTAATTATTATCGTGATAGACATTTCCAAGGAATTTCAATTTCAGAAGCCTCTACGGTCAACTAATAACTTATTAAATATTACTCAGTCATTAAATATCTTCAGTTTAAAAATGAATATTTAGGGGATAGACATCTGGTAATATGTCTTAATCCTATTTTTAGATTAGATCCTCTTAAGAAATTCCCATATGCTTTTAGATAAAGCTTGAACCTTGCTAATCTTTCTGAATATTCGCTGCCTGCTGCTACATCCACCACAGCCCCTAAAAGATGTACTTAGAGGTTGTGTTTAAGTTCAGGTTTCACAAGGTAATTGTGCTGTCTTATTTTCATGTGTTTTAGCACTAAAACCACAGTAAGGGAGGAGGCAGAAGGAAAAAACAGGGGGAGTCTAACAATAATGCTTGCCTATTAATAAAATTACTATAAACAGATTAAAAGTCAGAATCAAAATGACCCTGACATTTCTGGAATGCTTATTTGAATCATTTGGATAGAAAACTGCTCAGTGTGTTGGGACTAAGTCACAAATACATGATTAAATTAGTTTCCAGCATTTAAAAAATGCACTAAGTGATCTCTAGTATAAACCAATGGTGGGTGGTGAGAGTCTTTAGCAATGTTCCTGGGTTTTAACAGCATTGCTTTATCTAAATATATTTCTTAGAGTCACAAACCCTAAAAGGTATAAAATAAAGTAGATTGAGATGGATTAGGTTAATTAATGGCTATGAACTGGCCTTTCACCTCAACAATTGTAGACAAGTTCAACCTAAGAGCTTAAATCAGAGTTTGCTGTTCTAAGCTCTAGTAGACATTAATTCACATCATATAATTTGGCAGAGTTGGCCCAGAAATGAACTTGCCATGGATTTGACCCTCCAAGTCAGAGATGGGGCAGCAAACAAAGAAAATAAAAAGGAAATGGAAAAAAGAAAGGAAACCACAACGCCTCCCAGCTGCTCCCCTGACTCGTGCATGAAATAAGAGTGTGTTTTGCTAACAGCTAAGCTATGAGGGCTTACCTACACATGATTGTACATGCTTTGGTGTGGAGATGAGCACTGTGGACCCAAAAAACAAAAACAAAGCTTTGAGGGGAGCCGTGGGATACACTGTGGAGTTTCAACTGGAAACTAAATTTTTAGGACTCCTGGGGTATTTGGGGGAGTCTGCACCTTGACAGATGTGTGCTTTGGGTTCATACTGAAGAACTCAGCAGGTTCGTGCTATTTCTCTGCACTTAACAGTGATAAAACCACAGCTTGTACGTGTGCTGATATGATAAACATGCATGCTTGTATGATGAATATCAGCATATTGCATACATAGTCACAAAGGACTTACAGTACCAGACCAGTTTCTTTCCTCTTATTTGAACACCTGCAGCTCTGCAGGGTATCACACAAATAGAAATGGAAAAGAAATAGATAAAATGCATTAATCCTTTTGTTTTAATTATCTACCTGGAATTCAGGTATGAAACCATCAGGTCATTATTCACTGATAACTGCAGAAGCAATAGCAAACTCTTTGTCATGGGTTCAGCAGCGGCAGTCATTTTTCTTTAAGCAGTAGCTGGTGTAGCACTGTGTTTTGGATTTTTAGC
>JASSUY010037646.1:0-17582 GCA_032466535.1 Forpus xanthops | reverse complement strand
ACTGGTGTTTCCTTAGTACTGGTGTTACCTTAGTACTGGTGTTACCTTAGTATTGGTGTTACCTTAGTACTGGTGTTACCTTAGTACTGGTGTTACCTTAGTATTGGTGTTACCTTAGTATTGGTGTTACCTTAGTATTGGTGTTACCTTAGTACTGGTGTTGCCTTAGTACTGGTGTTGCCTTAGTACTGGTGTTACCTTAGTACTGGTGTTACCTTAGTACTGGTGTTACCTTAGTACTGGTGTTCCCTTAGTACTGGTGTTCCCTTAGTATTGGTGTTACCTTAGTACTGGTGTTACCTTAGTACTGGTGTTACCTTAGCAGCTTCAGAGGCTTACAAATAAATATAGGACCACAGAATCATGGCACAGTTTGGGTTGGAAGGGACCTTAAACTCATTCATTTCCACCCTCTGCCATGGGCATGGACACCTTCCATAGAGCAGGGTGCTCCAAGCCCTGTGTCCAACCTGGCCTTGAGCACTGCAGGGATGGGGCAGCCACAGCTTCTCTGGGCACCCTGTGCCAGCGCTCAGCACCCTCATAGGGAAGAGCTTCTGCCATAAAGCTCATCTCCATCTCCCCTCCAGCAGGTTAAAGCCATTCCCCTTATCCTGTCCCTACAGGCCCTTGTCCAGACACCATCTCCAGGTTCCTTGTAGGCACTGTGAGGTTCCAGAGCACTCCTGTGTATGAGCAGTTAATGCTGGCACCATGCAAAGAGATGAACAGCGATGAGCACTTTTGGAGCCCCCAGAAGCTGAAATGCAGATGGGCTGAGCGAAGGGCCAGGCTGGGAACGTGGGGTCCCTGCTCTGCCCGCTGTGCTCAATGCATTGGACAATGCTGCCTCTAGAGTCCAGCACACAAAGGTGCATTGACTGCGTGCAGCTCCCAGACAATATGGGCTTTGTGGTGGCTGAGCTATTCCTGCTGAAGGGGAACCTTCTGCAGCCTCACCATTGCGCTTTTCTGTTTCCAAGCGGACTTTTCCTGGCATGTTGGGTATGGAAAATGTTTATCAGCTTTTGCTTTTGCTCAATAGCGTTTGAGGAAAGTCACTATGACGGTCGTGGTCAGTTTAATCCATGCAGAGTATGTCAGCCTGAGGTGTTTATGCTTTCTGCTCCGTGCATTTAGTCAGCCTCTTTTACAGCTTTCAGCAGGACACGGAGGTTTTCTGGCAGCTCATGTTCCGACATGGTGTTACCCAGCAGGGGAGAAATAAAGGGAGGATGTTTAGGTTAATGTGGTTTAATAAAAGATCTGGGTTGAAGTCTGGAAAAGGCATAGAGAAGAGTCTTTATCCCGGTGTTGATTGTAAGGGATCTTTCAGCCTCCAGGCTCAATAACGGCTTTGGGATACAGAAGAGCTCGTGAGTTTTCAGAGGTCAGCTTTCGGGAGCCAAGCGGTCAGAGCTGTGGGGTTTACAGCTCTCTGATCCCACAGGTTGGGCTTTCCGGGTTATGCCTTTAGGTTGTTTGGAGCAGAAGTATGTAACCGAGAACAAGATGCTCCTCAGGGACTAAAAGACAATGAGAACGTTCCGGTTGTGTGTTTGAGCACTGGGATTTCCAATTGTGTGGTTTTAATCCTAAGGGGTAAATCAGTTTACCAAACTGTGGTGTTTGGGGAGATGGAAGGTCTGGGGCTGACGTTGACTGTCCTGACTGTATGATGGGAGGCGATGTGATTGTGATGCACTGAAACTGTATTTCCAGCTTTCAGTCTGTAGAATGGGAATTTCAGGTTTCAGCCGCCTCCTGTAACTGCTCCAGGATGACTGTTCCTGACAGCTCAAGGTGTAATCAAGTCACAGAAAAGATGATTAACGCCGTTTCATAGAGGAGGCATTGGGAAAAACCACACAGAACGTTCTCAAAGCTGCACAGAGCATCCATGACGCACCAGGATGTGTGCCCCATGTTCCTGTCCTCCTCTTGGCTGTGCCTTGAGCAGATCATCATTCCTGGTCATTGCTCGCAGCACACAGGAGCTTGGCCCGCAGCAAGGCCAGTGAGCCAAGAACACGGGCTATGGTCCCCATCTGGGTAGGAGGGGATGTGCCATCTTCTCTGTGGGGTTGCCATCCTCTCTGCAAGCATTGCTCCATGTTCACATCCATTTATGTGCAGGAAGTTTTCTGTACCATCTGTGTCTGTCGGGTTTTTAACTGAAATACCATTTAAGAGTCCCATCGAGTTACTTCAAAGCAGGCTTGCCCACTGGATCTTGTTTTAATGGCAGCAGTAAAGTGCGTGGAGGGATCCCTGTGACTGACAATAGGTGTACTGCTGCCTCGGTCCACCCCGTCCCTGCACATCCCTCTTGGCGTGCTGAGTGCTTCTTGTGCATGCAGAGGGATGGACAGCTTCTGCCATGCAGACGTGCTGCTGTCCTACCAAAACCAGCTTTTAGAACCCATCTTTGGAAGTGTAACGCTAGGTAAAGCAAGGTAAGATGTTCTGGCATCCTTTTAATCTCCACTCCAGCTGCTTGGGAGCTGCCCTAGTTTGGATGGGGCACTTTTTCTCGCAGTATCCAACTTGTGAGGTGCAAAAGAAGGAAGTATTTCAGGAAAAATACTGTTGTGACTTTTAGACATGGGGAGAGAATTCCCCCATCCAGCCACCACGAATAACTCTGTATTCTTGCAAATGACAGCTGCTGGACCTTGCTCACGTAGTGGTGCTAATAGGAGGGCAGAGCAGCTGCCTTCTGGATGCAGCGTGATGGAAGTGTCCCAGTAGCTTTGGTCTGAAATTACAGTAATAACTCTTAAATTATAGCAGTCACAAGTTAATGTATTTCTGCTCAGGATTGTCAGTGGCAAAGCAAAGCCCATTAATTTCCCACTCGGTGTTTGTTTGAGAAATCATCCGCTGTCAGCTGCTGCTGTTGGCCTTGTCTCCTCACTGCATTCCTCGCCGTGCTCTCTGTCTCCCAGCGAGGGTCCTATCCCTGCAGGAGATAAGATACAACCGGTATTCACCAGGGGGTGTCAACGGGCTGCTTCATGACACATGATGAGTGATAAGGGCTGTGGAGAGGTGCTGATGTGGCCACATTAGTTAATGAGGTCATAGCTGAAGTTGCTGCCCCACTGATAACCTGCAAATCCAAATAATGTGAAGATATCAGGAGGGTGTTTGGAAGTCCTGTCCCCGTATTCTCTTGCTGTCCATCACCGTCAGGCACCCAATGAGCATAAAGCGATGATGCTTCCAGAAGGGTAACACTCATTCTGCAGCTCCCAGAGGTGCGGGAAGGCAGTGGGGGACAAGGGATTGCTGCATAGGCTGAGTGGCTGTCATAGAGAGCCCTGCATTCTTCTGGTGTCTCAGAAGAGAATGGTTATATTGGATTAATAGATGTGGATGTGGCTGAGAAGGTTGGGCTTCGCTTGGCTTTGCGTGGAGAGCCCTGTGTTCTGTTTGGATGTACCAAGGCTCAGTGAAATCCTTTTCGCTGCTAAACGCGTATCAGAGGAGTTCCTATGCTCAGACAATGATCTGTTTCAGTGATGTTCTAAATCTGTGAAGGGAACATTCCTTTTGCCTCCCCCAAAAAAGCACTGGATTTCAATAACAGTATTTTTAGGAAGCAGCAGTCGGAGTCTCCCTGCAGTTCCTCATGGAGGTTGGGATGGAATGGGAGCAGTGGTGGCTTGGCTGTTGTCAGAGCCCCATAGGAGGACAGCATATTGGTGTTATTCAATCACAGGATCCCACACTGGTTTGTGTTGAAGGGACCTTAAAGCTCCTCCAGTTCCAGCCCCTGCCGCAGGCAGGGACACCTTCCATAGAGCAGCTTGCTCCAAGCCCTGTGTCGAACCTGGCCTTGGACACTGCCAGGGATGGGGCAGCCACAGCTTCTCTGGGCACCCTGTAATCCCATAGATCTGCAAATCATATCATCACTTACTAATGAACAATGCCTGCGTTGGGAACCTGTTAAAATTGCTGCTTTCCCCTCTTTCTGTCCTCACAAACAAGTCAAAACCTGGCAAGGTCCTGTGCTGGGGGTGAACTTTCTGTGCTTCCCTTCTTCGCAGCTCAGCTCTAATTTATTTAATCATTGGAGCAAACGTTCAAAGTGCTCTGAGCCTCCTCTTTTGTTTCAGATGTATTTTTAGTGCTTGTTACTGAACTGGGTCTGTGCATTGGAGAAGAATTAATTATTGTTTTGGGTTTGTTGTTATTCAGACCTTCAGAAGAAGGGGGATTTGCGGCCCTGGAGCACCTCGAGGGCTTTGTTATGTGCTGTTTGGGTGATGTTGGGGTTTAACGCTGATTTGGGGTTTGCTCTCAGTTCAGCACTGTGGAAAGGTGACAGCAAACAGCGGCCTCGGTTACCCTCTGCAGCAGAGGAGGCACCAGCACCCTGCCTGCGGGCTGGGGTGCACAGACCAGCTCCGATGGTGGGAGGAGGATGCGGTCGCTCTTAGGTGGAAAGGTGCTTGGTTTAAGAACTGAACTTTCATCAAAAAGTATAAAAGTTGCCAAAATCCCCCCCTTTTTCAGTGGCGAAAGTCAGGAATCCCATCGAGCTGGTTTTGCTCATTGGCAGCCTCCAGTGTTCCTCAGGACAATGTTTCCTGCTTGATCAGTCTGTTATTGATTCCTTTTATCAAATACTCATAGAACCACAGAGTCCCAGACTGGATGGGGCAGCCACAGCTTCTCTGGGCACCCTGTGCCAGCGCTCAGCACCCTCACAGGGAACAGCTTCTGCCCAAGAGCTCATCTCAGTGTCCCCTCTGGCAGTTAAAGCCATTCCCTTGTCCTGTCCCTGCATCCCTTGTCCATCTGAACACTGGATAAAGGGGTGAGAGGCTCCTCACCCATGGCACCTCCCTTACAGCTGAGCTCTTGTGCTCAACACAGTCTCTGCAGTACCCTCTGTGCTCTTCTAAGAGAGAACCTGTGCCCGCTGTGGTTGCTGAGCACACGGTCCCGTGCTCTTCAGACACACGTGTCCCTGTTCACACGGACGGCACTGAATACTTCATTGCACAGATTGCAGCAGGAGCCTCTCCTGGGAGATCATCCCCATCCTTTACCCCGAGTCACTGACTGTGGTGTAGGAAAGCTGCTGCCCCACGGTGCGGGGTCAGGAGGCTGCGCTTGAGCTCTTGACATTCCTGCTGAGTTACTGGGGACCTCCGTTGGGCCCATGTTTTGTAATGAGCTTTCCAGCCAGCCCGAGATGACTCCGGCTCTGAACTGACAGCAAGGCACCAGACAGCAGTAGCAGCCTGCAGTGCCTGTCTCTGGGTGCCTTATTTGCTCTGCTTTCTTGCCTGAAACCGTTTTGGTGCATCCCTGGCAGTGTCCAAGGCCAGGTTGGACACAGGGCTTGGAGCAAGCTGCTCTATGGAAGGTGTCCCTGCACATGGGCTGGAACTGGAGGAGCTTTAAGGTCCCTTCACCCCAAACCAGGCTGGGGTTCTGGGAGTTTTCCGTGCCAGCGTTAGCGTTACCTGCTCTGCTTTTGCTCTTTGACCCTAATCCTCACCTTCAGCTCTTTGTCACTGGCGCAGGCAGCTCCAACCTTACCTGCTTCAGCTCTGGAAAGGCATTTTATGTTTGAATCACTTTTGGACACAAGAAGCCCTCGCCTGGTTCCATCACTGGTGCGAGTGGAGCCGAGCTCTGCCGCACCTCTGCTCTGTCACTGTATTCATTCTCTCCTCTTTTTGTGTCTTGCTCTTCTTCCCTCCATGGGCCCAGCCTCTGTGATTAAGTCTGCAGCTCTCCTGCTGTTTTTAATAGGCCTGTAGACCCGACCATCTGATGAGAACCAAACTGCACAGCGTGCTCCTGAATACTTTCACTGGAATCTCCTAATGCAGGGTATTAATCATTACTGTCAAACCATTCAGGCCCTAAATGTGTCCACCCAGTATAAAATTATACTAAACAGGAGGAGGAAAGGAACTTGGCCCGTATTAAATCCAGACATTAGGCAGTCCCCTGACTTCTCAGGCATGATGGCCGAGGGCACTGTCCAGTTTATCAAACAATAGTGTATTCAGTGTGGGCAGCTCGTGATTGGCATCCGTAAGAGCTTCAGCAAATAAGCAGAATGAGTTAAAGGAAATAAAGAAAGATGCTTCTTCCTCTTGAGATACTCACAGAGGTTCCTGGGAAGCAGTTTGCTTGGGTGTGTGGTTCGCATGCATCCACTTTGGTGATCCTGATAAATACTTTGTGCGGTTGGTTCTTCTGCTGCAATTAGAAAGCAATAATTGCCAAAGCAGTTGCTGTCACACTGAGTTATTGTATATACAGAGCTCAGGGATTTCTTGCCTCGGTGTATCACTTGAATGTGATCCTGGGAAGTGCAGGGCACAGCGTGTGAGTAAAGCATGGGGTTACTCGACACGTCTCAAGGAAGGTAAGGCTGTTTCTCTGTTAGCGGTGCATTAGACATGCATGTTTGTTCTTGCTATTTCTGAGCTGCCAGCGATTGCAGCCCTAATATTAGAGCATCTTTTCCCCCTTTTTTTCCCTTTTCCAAGAGGCTGTTTCTAATTCCCTGCGCTAAGAATGCCTTTATTGTTTGGAGTTGGTAATAAAAGTTAATCAAGTGTAAAATAAAAGTTACATAAGGTGAGCGGTAAAGTTTTATTCTTCCTGATGTTGCATTTATTGATGACCCTGTTGGTGTTGTGGGCTGTGACTCAGCACCAGCTCCGCTGTACGCAGCCAGGCCCAGGGCTGGCTCTGAATGCATTCAGGATCATTATCCCGCACCCGGATGCTCAGATGGGCCTGGTGTGGCCATAGGGATTTATGGGGAGATACAGGCACCCATTGCAATATACTTAGGTAAATGTAGGGGGGTTTACTGGCAACTGGGAGGAACTGCTGTTGATTCCAGTGAGGCCACTGCTCCCTGTGTGTTGTGACCGACACCATGCCAGCGATGAGCCTGCCAGCTACCATCCCTGCAGAGCACTGCGAGTTAACAGCTGCCATTGGCAGTCATCCCTTTCCCTTCCACACAGACTTTCCAAGCCAACTCGGTGACGAACTAGCCCACAGGGTCCTGGTCAAGAATCCTTTTGCACCAGCTGAGAGGGAGGAACTGGTGTTGAGAGCACCTCATCCTGCTGCGACAGCACACAAAAGGCTCCCCCTTCTCTGTGGAGTAGTTTTACTTATCAGTGTGTTTGCGTGGGCTTCGCTAATCCTTCCCTTGTTTTACTCTGTGCCTAGCAGAATATATAAACCCCGTAAAAATACAACAAATCATCTGTATGTGTTGCTGTATCCAAGCTGAGATAGTTCCCTTCCTTTGATCATTAGCTGTGTTAACTGGTTTGAGGGGCTGATAAGATAATGTGCTCATTAGTGGCTTATACATTTAGTTCAGTAAACTACTGATTTAATGCTCTTCTTTCTTCCATTTTGTCATGTCTTGGAGAAATACGGCTTAAAGTGTCAGGGCATTTGGCACTGCTGAAAATCGTGACAAGTTCTTCTTTCTCAGATAGCTTTTGTGTTTGCTCCTCTAAAAAGCTGATTGAAGCAACAATGACAAATAAATAAGGCAGCTGATAGCGGAAAGAGCAGTGACAAAGCAGCATTTCCTACCCTGACTTTCATTTTGTATTTACCACGCTGTGGAACCCACAAATCCTCCTAGAACTGGGGTGCAGAAGGTTCGTTGCCATGCCTAAACCTGCCAACTGTGTTATGTGCTTGAAGTCTAGACGAGGATGTAGCAACAGGCGTGTTTCAGCTGGGTTTGGCTGTCAGAGTTAAGCAGAGATTCCGAAGTCAGAGCAGAGGTCGGTGCTCGTAACAAGAACTTCACAACGGTCCCTAAGCTCTGGGGCTTTATTGATCTGAGAGGGCCAGATCAGGAAATGAATGTACGTGGAAATGGAAGTCTGCTTTCGTCCGTTGCCTCCGAGTGAGGCTGGATGGCATCAGTTGAGATCTGGGTGCTCAGAGGAAGAGCAGTGCTCCCCCCAGGGTGTGCTTCCACCGTGGCTGCTGCCTCTCCCCATTACCTTTCCAGTGAGGGTTGTTCTCACCCATCAGTGCTATTGCTCATTGGTTTGCTGGGTGCTGCTGTGTGGAGGCATTGGGTACCAGTCCCAACCACCCGCAGAGCCTTTCTGCTGACCCAGCACTGCTGCTCACTGTGCCACACGTCTCCCGCTCTGGAGCACGTTCCTGCCCTCCAACACAACATCTGTGCTTTGCTTTTATCCCTTTCCAGCCCATCTGAAGGTCGGGCTCGTATTGTGCTGCCCTCAGGCACTTGGCAAAGGCTCTGCACATGCCATGCTCCAGCAGTGGCTGGCCTGGCCCATGAGCTGTGCTGTGGGAGGAGAGGAGAGGAGGGGTTTGGTTGTGCTCAGGACCACACTTTCCCCCTCCATGGCTCAGATCAGCCTGCTGAGGATGGGCTGTTTCTGCCCCATCTCACCTCCCATCGCACTGTGGAGCTGGAGCAGGGTGCATCTCGCACCCACCAAACTTGGAAGCAGCTCCCTGGTGTCCCCTGAGCCAGGCACAGGCAGGTGACCCCTCCATCCCAAACCAGCCCTTCCCATCGCCTCTTCACACCACCTCCGGCACTTCCAGAAGAGCCAATGCGCTCCTCAGGGAGCTGTGGAGCGATCCTCACCGTGCTTCATTGCCCCAGTAGCTGCTGGAGATAATGGGAGCTCACAGAACGGGATCGTAGGTGACTTCTGTCTGTTCCTTTCCCCCACAAGTGCTCTTCAGTGTGATTCGCACCATGGACAGATGGTGCAATCCCTGCTGCTTAGAAGGAAATGGACCCTCAGTGCCCTGAATGGAATAGGGTATGGTTAATAGCTGAAAACCAGCAAAGCTCCCTTATTCTGGCAGCTGAAAAGCTGTGATAAAACAATTATAACCAATGTCATCAGCCTACGCTTTCCTTTAGCACAGGTGAAGGGGGAAAGAAAACCCCTTTTGCTAAATGTGGCCTTTAGAACACAGAGCATTATTATCCTCCAGAATGGAAAGTTCAGTGGCTCAAACTAACCTCGTGCCAAGAGGAACATTTCCATCGCATGCACACGTGGATGTGTAGCGAGATACATTTATAACTGCCTGTACCCAAAGGGTTTACTTCATTTTACCTACTTAAAATAGTCATTGGTGTTGATTCCAGCTCCGTGTCTCTTTATCAGCATTTTATTGATCCTGTCTTGCTCTCTTAAGAGGGCAGCTCCTGTGTTCTAAAGGCCGTTTAGTCCTTAGGTGCATGCTCTGGTGCAGCGTGTTTCCATAACTGTGTTATTACTTTTGTCCAGCCTACAGGACGAAGGATACGAGAGCTGGCATCCCAGGGTTAGGTCCTATTAAAACCAGCTGCAACAAATCTTTATTTGCGGTTACTTTGGGCTTCAGGTTTCAGCTTCTCCTCCACCTGTCAGCAGGGTTTATCCTCATCCCCTTTCACAGCTTCTTTCCTTCTTCTCAGGGCTTTTTGGCCATCCTGCACTCACTTTGCCCTGCAGAATTCCCCTCTCCTCCATTCAGGAAAGACACCAGCTCCATGTATCTGCGATGTCTCGAAGGGGAGTATTTGTTAATGACATTTCCAAGAAGGCACAGCCCTGTTGCTGTAATTTGTGTGGCACAGGGAAGGAAAAGCTTCAGGTGTTGCCTGCAGGAGGAAGCGTGCTGCTGTTCTGGTGTGGGTAAATAACTGTGCTCTGAGCAGCTCTGTGAAGAGGACTCGAACGCACTGGAAAGGTGGGTTCATCCACATCTCTTTAGTTTGCTGGTTGAGATTACAGCCAGGTGGTTTTAATCTTGTCCAACAAAAGGTACTGGCAGATCTTGTCAAGAGCATTATCCATCAAGGACGCAGTGTGTGTTCAGGGCGCTGTTCAAAACGTCTTCACTTAGCATCATCTAGGATACATTAGTATTATAGGAATAGACTGATCACAAACGCTGTTTGCATTTTGACCCTCCTAGAGAGCACTTTGCTTGCTAAGACCACTTTGTTTTGTATCCTGCATAGGGTAGACAGCTGTCACAGTAGGCAGTCATAAAATACAGTTGATGTCCAACTTGTCCATGGCGAGGGAGCTGTAACTAGACAATCTTAAGGTCCTTTCCAACCCTAACTATTCTATGATTCTAACTTTGTGCATTTTAAAAGACTCATAGTCTAAAAAAGAAGCCCTTCTCAATCTTCCATGTTATTTGTCTGAAATTCAGTCTTAGTTTTAAGGCATTTAAACTGTCATTTATTACTGTGTCAGTACCCATGCTGATTTGGAAGTCCTGCTGTTTTATTGATGCTTTGGACTGAGCATGAGTTCAGGTTACTTTGCAATGAACCCATCTTACACAGGGCTTTGTCTGCAAGGTTACTCATGGTACACAAGGCTGTATCTAGCTGGGTGTCCTGTAGGGCACAGCTATCACAGGGGTGTTGGCATCCTGGAAAACACGGAAGAGTCACTGTTCACAAGCAAGGAGTGCTTCTGGGCTCTGATTTCAGTGTTCTGCTCAGCGCTTCATAACCACTTGGTGTATACGTAAACTATCATGGATTGGGCTCATACGCTGTAAGAGAAGGCTTCTAAAAGCTTGCTTTCCTATTTGATGGTTTCTGATCAACCTCTTTGGTCTCCCAAGCAGCACTATTTTTACTTGCTGGTCATTTCTGCCTGTAGGAACGCTGTCAGATTACGGGGAGCAGGGATGGGCACGCCAAAGAAAACAGACCTTCTACTGTATTGGAAGAGTTGTGGTCTCAATAACTGTCTATAAAGTGTGTTTTCCACTGTGCTATCTGCTGTTGTTGTTTCAAGTGGGGTCTAGGGAGCACTTAGGACACACATGTTTTCTCTCAGTTTCAAGAGCCGCCCAGAGAAGCAAAGCCAGGAGCTAACATTTAGCATACCGAGGTATGGGACAGTGTGGAAGGAAATAGGACACTCTTACCACCACTGGGGCCTTTACCCTGTTCTCAGTAGTGCTGTAAACACACTGTGAATCAAGTGACTGATTTGAGGGTCCTTTAAGATCGTAGTAAATGAGCAAACCCTTGGAAAGAAGGCAAAGATAATTCCAGAGGAAACTGCTCTTCACATAACTGCTGATCACAGTGCTGCGGTTGTGATGGTGCGCGCTTGTGTAAAGGGTTTGTAAGGCTGACAAGCGACAGCCAAAGGAAGAGGACCTCACTCCAGCTCCTCATCAGTCGGAACTGCCCACTCTGTGGAGGTAGTGCCTCTTTCTGGTCCTCTTCTCCTTCATCTCCTGCCGCTGCAGTGCACAGAACACGTGAGTCTCGAGGTGGTACACGAGTGCTGCAGGATTTCATCAAAGGAACAGTGTGTTTTCCTCCTTGAGGCTTGTTTTATTGTCTCCTGCACTGTGCTGTTTGATCTTTCCATAACCTTCTGTGATGCTTTCTGCCTCTTAGCCCACACAAGTTTCTGAGCACTCAGAATGTCCCAATGCAGCTCATCCTGTTTCCTTGTCTAAGTGATGGGTAAAGCAGGAGCTCATCTCAGGCCAAATAGAGACGTGTTTTTGTTGGACATGCAGATTTTGATCACTTCATTAGCTTCAGCCCCATAGTTCCTCTCCTGGCAGAGGGAAGGGGAAAGCGGGATGTAGTTCTCTAACCCACAACAGAATTGTGTGGCATTGACAGTGAAGGTATCCGCTCCCAAGTCCGGACTTTACAGCTGGATTTAGTCAAATCGGGTATAAACAACCCTATTTGATGTTTAAGCAGAGCTCTAGAGCTTCTTCTGTCACTTCTCCATCTGTGTTGGCTTTCTTTCGGTTGTATGTGTGTATGTATATGTATGTGTATGTATTTATCCCTGGCAGGGTTCAAGGCTAGGTTGGACAGGGCTCGGAGCAAGCTGCTCTAGTGAAGGTGTCCCAGCCCATGGCAGGGGTTGGAGCTGGGGGAGCTTTAAGGTTCCTTCCAACCCAAACCAGCCTGGGATTCTATGATAAGTGAATACACAAACACATGTATATGACCAATTGCTGCTGCTTGTCTGCTGCCGTGAGTATTCTTCCTCAGTGGTTGTGTTTGGGGTAGGGTAGCGCGGTGGGGAGCAGGCTGCAGCCACAAAGCGGGCAGAAAACAAGCTTCATCTTTGTAACCCAGAAGAGGGCATTTTGGATGGTTTTAATCTCTTTGACCTTGTGGCAGGGGAAGGAGGGAAGCGAAGAAATCGTGACAAACCCCATCTCTTTAATGCCTGGTTTGTACGGCTCCGAGTGCCCTAAGGGTTAATGTAACAGTTTTAAGTCCTTCAATCACACCCACCCCCAACTACAGAACACTTCCAAATAATCCCTTTATAATAGACCCTTTTCCACAGATTGTATCTAACCCGAGCATTAATGGGGCCCGTTGGTGTCAAGCGTTTCAACAAATACGGGCCAGGCGGCTGCTGGGGGAGCCCCTCTTTTAACCACAGACCTTAATGATCTTTTGCCCCTCTGCCTCAGCTCCCCTGCTGCAGGGACAAAATTAAACTACTGCGGATGGCAAAACAGTTATTTGCTGCCCAGGCAATTACACAGTCCCAACCCTCTCCATCGTGGAAGGCCAGATGGACTTTATGGAAACCAGACCCAGGCCACAGTTTTAATTATCATGGTCCTGTCAGAAATGAGTGAAATTCTGAATGACCGCATGAAACGAACCAAAAGCCTTACACATGGATTTTTTCCTCCATAAAATTTTATGGCTTCTTAAAGAAACAGCATTCATATATTTTACGAGGCCTAATCATTCACTAATGCTGGTATTAGTGCACCTGTGGCACTCGGCCCCATGGAAATTACAGCGCCGGTCTCGCTTGCGCTCTTGTGCCTGTTATTGCAAACCCCTTGTCAGGCCTGCAGCACGTGTTCCCGGGATAACGGGGTTCGTTTCAGTGAGCCAGCAGTCCCTGGAATACAGGACAGGGGTTTTATCTGCCAGGACTTTTGTTTCACTGTGCGGGAAAGGCTTGGATAAATCACAGCCCTTGCAATGCAAGTGTTGGTAACGTATCTGAGGGCAGTATCCTTACTTGAAGGGCTTGGATGTGTTGTGTTCCCATGCTAGTTCAGTGAGAGAAGGAATTTCCCCTGGATGCTTCCCCCCCCGTAGCAGCAGCTATAACAACTGTGCATTATTCGTCCGCTCAGCGCTCATCCAAACCCCTCCATTTCCAGTTCAGGTCATTCCTATGGGCTGTTTGTGTTTATTCAGGCCAATGGTTTTCTTTTAATGCAGCATTTTAATCACACAGAGGCTGCAGAAGCCGCCTCATCCCACTCTGACCAGCACAGCATCTCCAGGGTGTTTGGGGCAGATACCTGTCTAATTTGTGCGTTGCAGAGGCTCTGCAGCCTCTGTAGGTGATCAGTTGTTCCATGCATCGCTCTCTTTGCCTTTAGACAGTGTCCTAAGGTCTGAACTGAAGATTCCCATTATATCTCATCACTCAGGCTCCGTGGGGCTCAATGACCCCAGATCCTCCCAGCTTCACCCATGGGGGTGTTTCTAGGCCTTGGCTCATTCCCTTCACTCTCTCCCCAGTGGCTTTGCCTCTTCCTCGGAGCATCCTGCCCCATCAGTGTCCATGGCAGCGCTGTGTAGGGTGGAAGTGTGCTCCATGTCTCCCGCGAGCTCTGGTCCCTTTGTCCACCCCAGAGGAATTTCAGTCCAACAGAGGAAGTGGGTTTGTTTGTACTGGGGCTCTGGCTGTGACAGATCCATCCCAGTGCAGCGTTCTGTGCTCCGGACCAGCAGTGTCCAGAGCTGTACCCCAGCTGCCTAGCAGCTGGACTTCGGTTTGCATCCTGCCTCTTCTTCCTCATCCCTGGCCGACCCTGAGGCTGATGTGACTTCGTCGCCAGCTGCAGGTCACATCTGGGGGCAGTGGGAGAAGCAGCAGCTCAGTGATGGAGCTCCCCAGCTGCTCCCGAGCTGTATGAGCAGGGATGAGCCGGTGAGACCGAGCTCGCAGCAGATGGAAGGTGGCACCAAGGAATGCATCTCCTCTGGTTGTTAAAGTCAAATCTGCTAATGAGGTCCACTTCAGCGACGTGCTGACAGCCACAGAACATACTGGGTGTGTTAGCTCCAGCGCTGCTGGAATGAAGTCAGCTTTCTCTCCCTATGCTTTCTCATTACTTCATGCATTTGGCAGCTGCTAACAGACTGGACAAGCTTAGCCAAAATAAGAACTGATGTAGAAACATGGAAAAGACTATTTAGCATTTCCAAACATTCTTCCTGGGGAGATGGCAGGAGGGGGAGGAGGAGCTGCTCTGTGTATGCATGTTCTGTCTGCGGTGCTATCAGATAGAGCAGCTCCTGCGCCTGCACCGGGCATGGGCTCTGCTCCTTCCAGCCCTGGTGCTGGTGCTCGAGGGACAAAGTGCGCTTGTACTGAGCAGATCGGTTCCAAAAGGGGCTAGTAGTAAACTGAGACTATTTGGATAAACTCGCTGGCCCTCAGGACTAGAAAAGGACTTTTGTTCCTGCGAAGAAAAAGACTGTTACATTTCCATAGGATGACTGGAGCCGGTCCAGTAAAAACTGAACTTGAAGGCTCAGAAACGACCAGGAGTGTCAAGCGAAGGATCTTGTGCTGGAGGTCCCATATTTATTTGTATGTATTAGAATGTGAGATCGACATCTGCGGCCCCTCTTTGCTCTGAACCAGCGGCTCTCTTAGGAATATTGTCCTCCAACAGAGGCAGCGTTGTGCCAGGGGAAGGGGCCGGGGCGCATCCCCTGCGCCCATCACCCTGCGCCTGGGCTGCCCCGGCTGCTCGAGGTTCTGACTCCTCGGGTTCACAGGGCAGGGTCGCAGTGAGATGCCCTGATTCAGCCCAGCTCACCGGAGCTCTCGAACCTTAGAGCAGGGTGATGGGTGTCACCAGCTCAGGCAGGTGATGGAGCAGTTTGTGCGCACTGAGGGCTGCTCCCCAAGCATTCTTGGCATCCCTGAAGTGATTTGTATGGTTATTTACAGACTCATCCTTTCTGCTTTCAGGGGCCCTGCTGTAGTCACCTCTCACTCCAGCCCACCAGTAATGGCTGGTGGAGCTTTGTCTTCTCTTGCCTTATCTCCTGAAGGTAGTGCTGGCATAGGAGGAACGCGATGCGGGGAGGTAGCGGTTTTGGACAGAGGAGGTTGATTCGTTAAAGCAGAGAGAAAGAGCTGAAGCCGTCTGAAATCACCCCCAGAGGTGCAGCCAAGGGGTTATGGAGTCCCTGCACTTGCTTAGGCCGTTCCCTCTTTATGCCGTGCTTCAGTGTGAAACGTAAAGGATCCATTTGGTGCGAGTGTTTTCCTAAGGTTTAATTTTGTCTATTCACTTATGAAAGTTTTCGTGATGAAAGACCAGATTTACACATCAGCCCTAAGCCACATTCTGCTGCTTTAATCAGCCCGGGTTTGCCCATCAGGCTTTGTCCACAACATCACTGTAAGTACACCTCTGGCATGGTAACTGACAAAAGCAGGCAGCTCAGGGGAGAAAACCCATGTTGTATCATCTTTTAGGCCCTACTGTTGGATCATTTCTCCAATAAGAAGTTAAGAATTGCCCCAGTTACGATGTATGTGGCTTTTGTATGTGCAGGTTTAATGTGGTACAATTGAACTTACGGTCATCCTCGGAGAACTCATGGGGCTGCCAGGCCCAGGCAGGAGTCATTCCTGCCTGTTCCTAGTATTAGGCTATTCAATTGGTTTGGGGGCTGTAGGATCAGATCCCAGTAAACTCTTTCAGCAGCATTTCAAGGCCTGTGCGGGTGCTTCAACTTTACTGTGTGGGTATTTGCAAAGGGAATGCAGACAATATTGTTGGGTTTACTGCGTGTCCACTGACACACAGAAGTGCTGCTAAGAATGTGACACGGTGCCTGCTACTTGGTGTTAAATTCAGGCTTTATATTTTGGTTGAGAGGGATTTGTTGAGTCCTGGGCAGGACTTTAACTTCAGAATAAGGGAAGAAGAAACGTGGTGCAAAAAAAGAATCTCCATCTGTTAATGAAGATTTTTGGCTGCTCCCCCATCCCCGTTTGGCTTCAGATCAGCTCAAAGAGAGGAGAAGTCTTCTCTTGGATCAAAGTGCGAAGCGTTGCCTTTAGTTGTTGGGCGCTGTCTCTGAGGCTTCAGGCAGGTGTGTGCAGAAGGTAAGACATCCTGCACGGAGGTTATCAGGATCCTTAACTCAAACCTGACGTGCTCAGGCACTGCAGGATCTCCGGTGTGTCAGATCATGGGTTGTTTTGAGACCGCTGTCAGAGAACCAGATGTGTTGGAATTGTCTAAGTAAAATAACCTGAGCAGAGGCATGGGTGTACCTCTCACTCCACACTTGGCTGTGGCTGCCTGTCCAAGCAGTTAACATCATCCCTGAACCCTCTTTTGACCCACAGATGGTGTCAGATCCGAGCTGGAGATGTGGAAATGTTGTTTCTCAGAGTATTCAGAGGGCAGATTTATCATTCGAATCAGTTCCCTGGAATGTGTCATTTCATAAGTAGGTGAATTGGCTTGGGGGAAAGTTCATCCAGGGGCACTGGGGACTCTGCAGTTCACCCTTGTGCATCCTTCCAACTAGGATTTCAGTCTGTGCTGCCGGACAAGACACTTGCTCAGCTTCGGCTGCAGAGGGGACAGCTCACCAAGCTCGAGGAGGAGGTACCCGAGTTGGTCCTTCCCTCGTGATGCTGAAAAGGGGAGCAGGTTTTGCCTGGAAGAACTCTGTGTTTAAATGAACGTGAGGTTTGGTGCAGGCTCAGCAGCGTGGGAGCCTCGGGTGCTGCCTCACCCCGGTTCTGCACCTTCTCTTGGTTGTGTTTTTGGTAAGTGGGAGCTCTAAAGAAGTCACACCTCTTCACGAGGGGTGAGCAGTACATCGTTAGTACATCAAGAGAAACCTTCTCTTTGGCCTGGTGTGAGGTGGCTGCTTTGTTTTCAAAGCTCTTTAGACACAGCGCTGCTGTTCCTGTTTACGATCAGCTGCATCGTACAGGAGGGAAAACCATAATATCCTTCCATTCTTTCTCTCAGTGCCAACCCAGTTCACAAGCTCATCTATTTCACACCTTCTGAAGAGCACGAGAACAATCTGCAGAGCAGCTGCCTTACTCATTTCTGATCAGAAAGGTCGCAGGGACAGGGCTTCCTCCTGTGATTGTGGCACCTTTTGGGGGTTTCCTGTGTAAATGCACGCAGGGTGCAGCTGAGCTCATGGGGGGCACTGCACACTTTGCTTTTGGGTTTACTTTGGGTTGTTTGTTCTTGAAAATCTCTGCTCTGAAGGTGTCAGGCGAGGGCTGAAGCTCCGGGTGCCACCGCTGCTGCACCCGGCTCTGGGGCAGCAGCAAAGAGGGATGTGGAGCTGTTGGAGCGAGCCCAGAGGAGGCCATGGAGATGCTGCAGGGGCTGGAGCAGCTCTGCCATGGAGCCAGGCTGAGAGCTGGGCTGGGGCAGCCTGGGGAAGGCTCCTGAAGGGGAGAGCTGAGAGCAGCTCCAGTGCCTGAAGGGGCTGCAGGAACCTGGAGAGGGGCTTTGGACAAGGG
>JASSUY010037645.1:64545-77267 GCA_032466535.1 Forpus xanthops | reverse complement strand
TTAGTGGGAGGTGTCCCTGCTCATAGCAGGGGGGTTGGAACTAGATGACCTTAAGGTCCTTTCCAACCCTAACTATTCTATGATTCTATGATAATTGTATAATATTATATATTGTATAGTTGTATAATATTATATCTTCTTATGGCAATTAATGATAAATTTTATTTGTATATAGCCACAATAAAGTAAAATATAAAACACATGAAAGGGAAACTTTAAAGGGAAACTTAAAGGTGATACACCAAAAGATAGGAACCACCAGAATTCAACTGCCCTGTGCAAATCATTATTTTGTGGGCTTTTTTGGAGTGTGCTTTATTAAATAATTTTTAGTTATATAGTAAAAAAAAAACAAAAGGGTTTTATTTACAGCATCAGCTCCCAGTCCTGCCCCCTCCACCTTTACCATCTGTAACACCCAGATCCTTTTCTTTACAGTGAATTTCTCCTTTTTCCCCTTTATGCTGCCCCAGCATGAACGGACGGAAAGCCAGTGAGGTAGTCTCTGTTTCCAGTCCCTATGCTCAGCATCACGTTCTCATACAACAGCCAGAATTTGCAGTTCCAAGGAAACCTGTCAGCATGCCAGCTACAACCTGGAACACACTCAGCCTCAACACAATACTCGGCAAATTAGCTGTTAAACTCTAAGGGGGGTTAGTGTTAAGGGCAGATAGGGTTTCTTTGATGCTGTTGCTCGGGTAGAAGGCATTCAATGTGTTTAGCTTGGCCAAGTTTAGATATATCAGCAGAGATCCAGCAAAAGGCACTTTCTGAACAGTAGATGGAATATTTTTCTTTTCCAAATTTTAAAGCTGTGAGAGCTGGGTGCAGGAGAGCTTCTCAATAGCCTTTTAATTTTTTTTCCCTGGTAGAGCAAATTCTCAAAGAGAAATATTCCACCAGAGTTTGGGTTTTTAATTGATAAATAAATAAATAAAGTCTGAAACAAACAAAAAAAAATATTCTATGCATTCAGTTTGGCAAATTCATATTGGAAACAGCGTATTCTGTGATTCTACATTGAAAGTGGCATGAAAATGGAGCTACGGACAGCACAGACTGTTCTGTTGACAATAACCACACAGTTAGCTGGGTTTGCTGCCTACTGAACTATAACTTCTGGGGATTTTTTGTCATTCATGAAGAAAGTTTTAAGTTCCCTTTGGGATGGTGTATATATATGATCCCAGCTGATGTATTTTCAATCTTGAGGAATGCATAGCCTTCTCTGGTAGCTAAAAATACCTCTATGAAACCAGTTGCTTAAGTTGTGACAGGATCATAAAACCCCGAAAAGCAAATAAAATTTGCCTTGAAACAGAAGACACCTACATTAACACTTTCTTGTTAGGTGGATATAGTAGGATCCCTCTGAATAAAAGAGCAATTTTTTGCATCAGAAATTCAAAAGTAAAGAAATATTCTGTACATATTCTATGCATGCTAACATCTAACCTACCTGTTGTGGAAGTGCCTACAATGAGATATAATTAAACAACGCGTGAGTAAAGGAACACAGTTTAGCACAAGTGGAGAAGCTGCAAATATGAGAATAAATCACTCTTTCACAGTAAATAGGCCTAGTCCCCTCAATGGAAATCCTCCAGCAGGATTTGGACATGGATGTCACCATGGGCTGAAGGCTCAGGTTCCTTCTGGGCTCCTCTTTGAGCCCCTTTCACGAAGCACATGCCTGCACAACCACCCTCAAAGCAGTCAGGTTGCCAGACCAGCACTCCTCCTCAGTTCTGTCCTGCAGCAGGGCTTAGACCAGCACCGCTCTCAGGGTGAGGGACTCACTTGCACCTGCCACCCCCTGAAGGGATACAGAAAGCAACTGAACTGCCTCCATATAGCTCCCATTAGGTTTAACCAGATTGCCAGACTCCTCTTCGCTCTTTCTTGACAAGTTCATATGTCTCATCAAATTTCCCAAAAGTGGGGAAACATGTCAGCTAAAAACACACCTGTTGTACCTGAAAATTTTGCTTTCTACTTTTGGATAATGCCAAAGTACATCTCAATGCATCTCTTTTACCACTAGCATTAGCGTCAGGCTTTGCTGCCACGCAGGTCAGAGGAACACGATTGAACCACAGCAGTGCTACAAAGTAGAGCAAGCAGGAGCAGGCAAAGGCTTTTGCCACTATCAGCCATCATGGGAGGACATAAGCTGCAGAGGTACAAAGGAGTAGAATCGTGCTGTTTGTTCAAGTTTGGCCTGCACATATTCGGCAGCACATGACATCCTCTTCGTGATGGTCATCAGAAGATGAACAGAGTTGAAAGGATTTGCTGGAAACCCATGAGTGCAATAAACCTTGCAGAAAGTCCTGTGTGCTCTCAGACTAGTCCGCCTTGCTACGTTTTGCCATACAGAAGTTCAGCTTAGAACAAAAGCCTTCCAGTGGGTGCAGTCTTGAGCAGCAATCAGAGCAGAATTCAAAACATTCTGGCTCTTGTAACAAGTGCTGATCCTTAGTTCACAATTCATAATAAGAATGAAACCACACTGAGACTTTCAAATGGCTTGAACTCTATCAAGGTATTTCAGTGCTTAGGGGCATTTTGACAGTACTCAGACCATCTCTTGGTGTTTCGCTTGTTAAAATCCAGAAAACAGGTAAAGATTTCCAAAAGATAAAAATAGACATCAATTCTTAAACATGAAATGTGTGCATTAAAAGTGACAAGCTCCATTCAAATCCTCTGGGAATGAGGCATGCCAAGTTTCATCTGGCACTCAGCCACGCTTGTCTACTTAGAAAAGTGGTCTCAGGGATTCTTAACCATGGTCTCGGGCATGGGTTTTGACACAAATCCATTTGTACCACATAAATCATGAATTCATTCCCTCAAATACCAAAGCCAATTTTGAAATCTTATGTTTACAGCGGATCATCAATATTCATCAGTACTATCACCTTAAAAAAAAAAAAAAGAGAAACTTTTAACAATATTACAAGTGAGTGCAATGGGAACAGACCACAAGATACTTTTTTTAAGCTACAAATCTGAAGTGGAAGTGAACGTTAAATGTATGCCTCATACTAAAACTTTATGAAAAATGAAATGTACAAAAAGCTGGATCCTTGCCATGACACCCATTATGGTGAAGTCTGAGACTCTGACCCTTCGTGTTATACTTATTGTGTTTTTGACACATTTAGTCAATTAAAATGGGTGAAGTGTAATTTGTTTTTCTTAAGTTTAATACAGCATGTCAATAGAAGCTAACCAAAATTTATAGTAGGAACACTAAAACTGCCACTTGCACTTAAACAAATGAACACAATTTATCATGGTTGAAATAAAAAGAACATCATGTGCATTTGACTTTATACTTCACATGAGCATGTTGCCAAATATAGGAAAGCATGTTACAGCTGACACTTCCAATGGAAAAGACATTTTACTTCACATTAAATATTGGTGTGAAAATTTTGGACCCTGTCCAATCCTAAGAAGTGTTAACGTTGGCACTTCCACTGTATACTTTTACTGTAAATTGTTGTAACATTTATTTGACATGGAATACCCAAAGGATTGATGAGTAAAGAAAGGAAGACTTTTTATTGTGCCATGTTCCCTTTTTCAGTCATACATACTAAGCCTTTACATCTTCAGAGTTTAAACAAGTCGCCACCTGTACTCAATCGGTGAAAGTTATTTTTCATGCAACTGGAGTTTGCCTTTTTTATAAACCTATAAAAGCACACATTTTCCATTTTATTGGTCAGCAAAGCAATGGCTGATTTAACCATAAAACTTACAAATGTTATTTCTTTATGGAGATCTATGTTTTTTTAACCCTTTATAATTCCATGGAAAATCAGCCTCCTTCATTTCATTTGTTGTCAGAGATTGAAAACGCAAAACAAACTGCAGTATTTTTCCTTTTCATTAAAAAAAGTTTACCTAACACTACTACTGCTTATATTATTACCCATGGACTACTAAAGATTTAGGAGGAACAAAGTACTGCTGCGTAAAAATTTATCCGCTTCAATTAAGTACCTGCACAAGAATTCTGGGTTCATATTATGTGAACTATAACTACATTTATCTGCAGTAATGAAGCACTGTAAAATGTTGGGAAAGTGCTGAGGGGCACTTCATATGATTTACTGAGCTAATCTCTAGGTTAAGAAAGCATGCCTAAGAAAATGGAATTATTTTTTTATATCAAAAATTTTCAAGTTAAGAAAATCCATCTCATTTTGAATTATAGCATTAAATTTTAGAGCCACAAATATGAAAATGATTGGAGTATTTTAATAAATATTTTTAAATACCAAGTCCATGACACTGAATGTTGATCTATTTAAATGCAGCAATTTTGAGTTTTCTGTATTTTATTACAATTAAGAGAATAACGTGCATGCATAAATACTGGGAAAACAGTTTTTTTTTCAAAATAGACAAACAGCACAGCTGTTGTGTACTTGGCAGAAAACTCAGTAACTGTGTGACATAATGAACCAGGAGAATGTAGCCAGCAGAACACATCAGCTGGTGCCTAGGGGTACACCTGCTGGTACCCAGAACATCATGTAGTGGCACCTTCGAAACGTCTCGAGAGAGAAAGAAGGGCTCAAAATTTAAGTTTTTGAAGTACTGAAGGGAACACTAATCCAGTAAATACAAGCAATCTTTGCTTTGTGTGAGTTTCTGGCCTATAACTGGCACCGTGAAAATAAAATCTCTTTCTGAATCCAAGTCTTAAGAGAGGGATTTGGAGTAGAAGATCCATGTATCATAAACCCACCAAGCACCCTTCCCTCTTCTCTGTCTCTAAACTGCAAATATGCTCTTTGTAAAAGACCAGAGAGGAAAGAAACACAGGGGACCAAAAGGATTGGAGTAAAGGGAATGTTTTCAGTAGATTTCACAGTGCTTGAATGAAGGCTAATCACAAAAAAAGGAGTGTCAGCAAAAAGTAAATTCACCCCAATCTTCTCTCTACCATGCATGATCAAACCATAATTCTTCACCAGCATGGGTGCAGGCAGTGCCACACATGGTTATTATGCATGTTCTAGAGATCTCCACTGTTCTTATGACATGTAAAATGAGTTAAAAGTGAATGGAAGCATAGAGTCCTATCACACTCTGATACAAACAGAAATAAATGTGGCCTCATACAAAGACCTGTTTAGATGAAAATTCTGATTCTACATGCCTTCAAGAACTTGTCATCATCAGTATCATATATCTATTTGTTCATAAAAAGCTGATCCCACTTAGTAGCAATAGGAAAGGCAAAGAGACTATTTCTGTCTCATATCCAAACCCCCACACTGTCCATAGTCAGTCATGTGTTTTGGAACAGGTTTCCCAAAGAGCTTGTGCTGTCTATACTTGAAGGTTTTTTTTGAGGCCCAACTGGATAAACCCAGAGTAACATGATCTGGTCTCTTGGATAACCCTGATTTCAACAGAAGAACGCACTAGATGCCTCATGACTTAACCGGTGATAATACCATTAAATTCCTTATTTCAGCTGAGATGACTTAAAAAATGTATTTTTAAGACAAAACAAAAAAACAAACAGTCATTTGGCTGTTTAATGAATTACAGGAACTTGTCTGTGGTGCTCCCAGTTCATACTTGAAAGCAGGTAACTTTACAGGTGGTTATTTGTAGGCAAGTTCTCCTATTTACAGCTGGAGAAAAAGCAACTGCAAGTATTACAAGGGCTACCTGGATTTTTTTAGGAAAAAAAAAAAAAAGCCATCTTTTCCTTTTGTGTGGATGTAATGTCAAACCTGTACAGAAAAGGTTGTGTTTGTGTTACTCCAGTTTCTAGCTGAAGTTAATAATGACTGTGAGGGAGGAATACTCCATTTTAAAGAAGTAGCATTACCTTTCCTCCTGTGTCTTGCTATCATCTTTAATGGTAACAATAATTCACTTCAGCCAGGAAGACATTTTTTCTGTTTTATTTATAGATCATTAGGAAGGTCTGTGTGCTGCATTAATGCCTGCTAAAATGGCATGCTGCTTCCCACTTTATGGCTCTATGTCAAAACTGTCTCTGATAGCTAGTTACTCACTCCACTTTGTCTGCTTTAAACAATTCATTCCTTATTGGATGAACCATACTATCATATGTCAGTTGCTTGACTTGTAGAATATCCTCTGTAGGTGTCAGTTCTCTGGAGGACTGTATGTGCTCAGCTCTCACTGAAAACAAAGGTAAATAGCACCTTACATATCAGGTGCTGTGACTTTCTGAAGAGCTACTTAAGCTTTTTGGTTAAAACTCTATGTCTGTCAAAATGTGGGCACTATTTTTAACTGTACGTTGCATCTCTCCATTTGTGATAATTTACTACCATGCAAAATATGTTACTATGATATGGTTCAATAGATAATAACAAGGTCAAATCAGTGCAGCTATGCAAAGAACCAAGGCCAAACACTCATGGGATACAAGCTAGCTTTGCCACCTTGACTCAGAGACTCAAGAACTGGATTTTTATATTCTTAGAGCTTTTCTTCCTCTGCAATAGAAACAATATTGCAGAAAGTTAGGTACTGTGACATAAAGAATCTAATGTAACAATTTGGCTTAATAAAATTCGGGGGGGTGTTAAGTTTTATTTTATACATTCTGGAGTTTCTCTGCCCAGAATGGTTTTATTTGGGGTAAACACAGGAGAAAATTAGAAAGAGAGATAAATGAAGAGTATATAAAAAAAGTAATTACAGAGTTAAATAAAAATTATTATATATACCTGGTGAAATGAAAATAATTATTTACACAATTTTATTCAAATGGCACAGATAGATTTGCTGTACATATAAGGTCAGAGGACACTAGATAAATCATTCATTGGAATTTTTGGAGACCATAATATTTACTGATTTTGTTAAATAATATAACATGTATAAAGCTTTGCAGATAGAAACTTTTTATAAGTTAAATCTCATATATATTTATATATAAATAAATCTATTTCCTCTTATTGGCCATCTATGATCTATATGAGCTAATTTGCACAAGTTGCCTTCACTGTAGATGTAAGACTTCCCTCAGCACAGTTTTACATCATAAATCTTACCAAAAAAAAAAAATAAAAGCTTAATATTTACAATATTTCTACTAGTTATCTGACTAAGAAGGTTAGATAAGTATGCGTGGCTTATCTGAGTTGGTGACCTGGCCATCCTCTAGAGTTGTGAGTGTGCTAGACACTGGACAAGCATAAAACAAAACACCTGATTGCTAACTTTTAGTGTGCATCAGGATCAATGCTTACCTTATTTAAAATAGATCTACTTTGAGTAAGACTGTATTACTTATTTGGTACTCAAGACAGTAATTCTGGATAGAATATATGAAAGATCCAGTATCAATTTTCCAAAAGTGGAGAAATTTTGACCCTTTGTAAACCAAAATATTATTTTTAATCCTGCTGCATCAGCATTGTGAAGTATAATATTATACTCATTACTTCCTGCAGCTTCCTCAGGTAATGACATTGATACAATGTATCACATTGATAATGTATGATATTTTATAGGTCTTTGAAATTTTAGACCTGACACAAATGAAAACTACTGAAAAGTATTCAAAAGCCATCCTTCAGAATCAAAGAACATAAGGACTCAGGGACCTCTCATGCTGTGCACTTTATATTCCTGAATTTGTTGTTGTTGTTCTTGCAGTTAGCTTATGGACCCCTTTATTCCTTATATTAGAAAAGCAAGATAAAGCTCTGATTATGAAAATGTGGAACTTGCATTGGATCAGACTAAGTTAAGCTCTGCCTGTTAGGCTGCAAGAGCTCAGAAAATGATACGAGGCTTCTGTTTTCAAGCTAGAGGATAGACCGTTACCTCCCACTTTGGACAGGAATGTCTTGGCTCCATTTTGTTGTTGTATCTGTTAGGTGCAGAGTGATGAGTCTATCTTACTGCTGATTCACACAGGCTGTTCCAGCGGCAACATGTGACTGTGATTCCTCTGTGGCCCAGAGGATATTTTCCATCAGTGGCAACAGATGTTATTAATTCAGAAGGCCAAAAAAAAAAGAATATTTTTTTTTTTTTATTCATAGTACATATAAACATTTCAGTCATATTCTTTTGACAGCAGGATCAATAAATGGAAATGTTAAAACAACGAACACTGCTGCTGTTGAGATTTTTAGAAGAAATCAATGATCAGGAAAAAGTTCTACTGAATGAGGACATGCAGTAAGTTTAATTGTCAATGGAAAATAGAAAATAAATTAGGTGTGATCCTGCTTTTCTGAAGGCCACAATAGAAATAGATACAAACCATCTGAGAAAGAATATGAAGGGATGTGTTGTGGAAAGATGGCAATACACTAAATCATCTTAGTTCTCAATGTACATCAAGGTGGAAGGGGGAAATGGAAGCTTGCTCCTGGAAGCTGTGCTTTTTTTCTAATAAGTTGAGACAAGTCATATAATTGCAGCTAATGTCTGACCAAGTTTAGGACCAACATAAGGACAAGCTGGATGGTACAACTCATCCCATCTCAGTCTTTCACAGTAACTCTGCCACTTCATGACTGATCTTACCCCTCCTAACGACCATTTTTGGCTGAATATTTATTATTGAAAATTATCTTTCTACAGTAATCATTATAATTTTTATAATCTATTGGTCTGTAAATGCTAAAAGAAAAAAATTAACCTGTTCCTTTAGCTCTGCTTCCTACTTTTTCCGTAATCTATCATCACTGTACAACCTTTTAAGTCTCAACTGTGTTGCCTTTGTCCTTGGTATAAATTATTTCCTAAAAACAAATATTAAATAATCTATCAGTGTCTATTTTTTTCTTTTTTGTTTGTTTCTTTTTGGTACAGCAATGAACTCCATGTAAAAATAAACATATTTTTGTGGGTTAATCAAAGCAAAATAGTGATTCATTTAGGCACAGAGAGCAAATCACCTCCAGTTCAGTATATGAACAGGGCCTTTGTAAATTGTTCAGGACAAGGGTCATGTCTTATTCACAGGATAAACTTCATCATTATATGCACCTATGTTATTTTAAGAAATATGGATTAAATAAGAACAAAAAAAAAAAAGGCCATTTGGAACCCAGCCTGAAATTCACTGAAATCAACGAAAATATGTCCGTTAGCTCCAGTATGAGTTGGATCACGTTCAAGAGGTTCTGTGAGCAAAAGCATCCATGATACTATAGTAAAGAGTGAATCATAATGTAATCATTTAAGGGGCTCAAATTAAGATCACGCAGGTGACCTAAGCTGTCGCATTTCCTCATGGTTTGGAGCACTTGATTTTGCAACCTTAACATTTTTAACATAGCTGTTTTGTCCCTGGTACTGGCAGGGTCATGTTACACTGCAAAGCAAATCGGCAGATGTTTAGCTTTTAAATTTTATCTTTAAAAAGAAAAAACAGGCAACAGTTTTCCTACAAGTCACTCTATCTGCAGAGTTACTTTTTGAGCAATAAAAGCATTATAGATACATGAAGCAAAGCTTCTCAAAGTGATATATAATTACAATTTCTATGAGGTACTTCATGGAATATTTATTTCTGTTAATATTAGAATCTAAGTGCATTGTTTATTGATAAAATGAAAGCAATGTCAAATATAGAACTGCGCAGGGGAATACTTTGGAATTCTGGAAATGTTCAATCTAATTCAACATTTTTGCCATACATGTATTAGGAACAATCCCAAGTGCAAAAACTAATGTCTCTGATGTAAAACTGTCTTCCACAAGTTTGAAAGTCTGTCATCTTTCTCCATATACTCACTTCATTAAATAGTTTACAGCTTGCAAGGGGATCACAATGTTGGGAGTAACAAAATGACTGTCCTGACAGATTCAGACAATAAAACAACCAGATTGTTATATGAATGTTTTCTCAGAGACTGTTACTGCAACACGTAATAAATACAAATATTGAAACACCTGCATGATAAACATAATACTTTTAACAGATGTTAATCCCCCCTGAATGTGACCAGTGGATTTAGATCACATAAATGTAACTTGCCCCCTTCAGGTCTCCCTGGAAAATTACCAATCACATGATTGCTTTCTGACCAACTGCTGCAACCTATGTGCATGGTTTTGTTTTTCAGCTCTCCTACTATGAGCACTTTAAAAACAATCTACAGAATATAGCAATATGTATATATGACACTGAAGTTCAACTACAAGTTAGGTTGCTTGTCTGCTGTCAGCATGAATCAGTTCTATCATTTTCAGAAGAGTATTCCAAGGAAAAAATAAACCTATTTCCTCCAAATTTCAACATTCCTCAGCCATGGCTAGTAAAGCAGACTGCTCCTTTCCACTTAGTGGGACTTAGTTTTTCTATCTCAATACCTTCCTCAATATGCATCTTCTGATAATCTTAGTCAAATTAATCTTTGAAAATTATCTATCAATCCAAACAAAACACTCCTGAGGTTCCAATAACCCTAGAGGAGAAGCACACACTTAAAAAACATTGACTCAAAATTAAGTGCCTGCTCATGCACTCTGTTGTAAAAGAACCTGAATTTATATCTGTCTTTACATCTTCAGAATGTATTTTAATGTCTTTTGGTGTAACTCATATTTATACAAATAGTTCTGCACCCATATGGCCATATCAATTTTACAAAAGAGGACAGCATACATTTCCACTATAGTGAGTGGCATTACTCAGTGTTAAGTTATTCAGTCACTAGGCTGTAACCTACTGACGTGTATAACTGAAAATAAGCAATACTGAAAGCAGAAAATAACTGAAAAAAAGGAAATCCTGCAGACTTGATTTCTTGCCTTTAGTCAATTGTTGCATTAATTCAGGAAAAACTGTAAAAAAAAGAGAAACAGATTCAGAACAGAAATCAGTGTAACAGAATAATACCATTTCACCATAGAAAGGTAAAAATCTGCTTTCAAAATTGACAGGTAAACAAAGGAAATTTAATAACACAATTGGTATAAAAAACCAACAATATTTTGTTCTATTTCATTGCACCAACTAGGGATATATAGGTTGACAAAAATGTTGGATGAACATAGTACTTCCAAACATAGAAAGGTTCAACTGGTGAAGAATTTCCCCAGAGTAATTTGTGGATGTAGATCAGGAGAAACCGATGTAGCTGAGTAGGAAGTAATAGAAGTGCTTGACAAATGGCTCCAGTGAATCTCTCCAATGAATCTCCAGTTTCTCTTGGTGACAAAGGAAGACAAATTTATGTCTCAGATCCATGCTGGAGGATAATAACCATCATTACCAAAAATCAAGACTCAATTTATTCACTGTCGGTTGTACTCTTGATGAAATAATTACAGAAAAAAAAAAAAAAGGGTTGGTCATGATAATCAAGAAAAAAAGCCGAGAAGATGTATTGCTTGGTATATGACCAGCTACAGGGAGACAGGCAGCTGTTGAGTGGTCTAAGACAGAGATGGATCAAAGAAAATTTCCAAATTGTTACTATTCTAATATGAATAAGGGGATTTTCTCACTACCTTTATTTAATTCTGCAATCAGTTGCCAAAACATGAGGATGGAACCTCAGAAAAACTTTTCTATTGACTGTGAAGTGAAAAATTCTTCCACTTTTTCGGATTATCAGCTCATCATAATTAAAACAGGAAAGAACGGTACTGTGCAGAAAATGTTCCAGCTGAGACAATGTGGTCAAAAGGGTAAACACTGCTTGGATAGATACATAATGGCTTAGAAGAGAACATGGACTTTTCTAAGGTAACAGTTGCAGTTATGGTATTCATCAGGTACCTGTCCGGTAGTGTTTACCACACTTGTAAAAGGCTATTGAAGGATTAGAATGGGTTCATTAACAATACTAAGTATTGCTGTTTGAAGGAAAACTCTCATATGAAGAGGAACTGGTATTCTTTGTCATTAAGGGATCACAGAAAGACAGTGATAAAAACATCAGTAAGATTAACTAAAAAGACCTTTTGACCTTGTCTCATATGAGATAATAACAAGAAAATGCTCAAAGAAAACAAAAAAACCAGTGTATTCAAATATGGGGATCACTTTTATTTCACACCATACTTAGACTGAGGAGTGATTCTAAGTTATAGAAAGACACAAAAATCATTTGGTCTCTTCTGCGGTTAACAAAAGTTTCAAGAATTGATATGTATAAAGCTCAGCTTTTTTTTTTTCAAAGAAATTTTGCTTATCTTCCTTTTTTTTTTAATCTTATTTTCTTAAAATTAAAGCATTAGGCTTAGAGCAGGAAGAATAAACCTGCTTTAATGCAGCTTGTTCTAACCACTTTAAGGTGTTGGTCAGATGAAATAGCTAATATTTCTAGCTTCAAAACTAATCTTCGGCCTGTTAGAACTGTAGCAGACATTTTCATGTCTCTTCTGTGCTCTGTCAAAAGACTGGTGTCTTGGCTCCTGACTTCACTGTTGTTGTCTAAGTACAGAGAATGAAGGAGTCATCTGGTGTCAGGATGCAGGTTCATCTTTATTTTGCTAGGACTGTCTCCTGTTCACTTTTACCTTTGAAAATCTGAGTACTTTCCAAATTGACGCATATAGAAAACATGAAAAGTTTTCTATAAATTAATAGAAAAGCTACTCATAGAAATAAAATACTTGCCTACAACACTGCCCAGATAGGAAGTGTTTGCATTCCTATCTCCCTGTCAAATTGCCGTTGAACATTATAAACCCATGTTTCAGCCAAATCTGAGATTGCACTGGAGGTGGAT
>JASSUY010037645.1:37967-64535 GCA_032466535.1 Forpus xanthops | reverse complement strand
CTTTATTATCACAGTCCGGGGCAGTGGAGGAGTCTTGTCAGTACCATGCTGCAGTTTGTCCTTGAAAGGAGAGGCAGGGATGGCCTCAGCAGGGATAAGGATAGCTTTCAGGGCTTTCAAAACTAGCTCTGACGCATGGGACATGCCCAGTGCCCTCAAAGCTTGTCAAAGAAAGCTGAATGCAGGGCGCCTAATATTTCACATCCATAAAAGATGTTGCTGCAAGGTGTCCTAGGTTTGTGGATTGAAAATAATGACACCTTGCTTTACACTCAGACACCTGGCAGGATTTCCCTGTAAGAGTCTCCAGATTAATTCTTGTCTGAAAACTCCATACATCTCTGCATGCAGGTGCTAGTCTACTAGCATGGGCCATGCTAACCAGCACTGCTTGCCTGGCTCTCCTGGCTGCACATCTCTGCATGTACCTTTTCTCTCATCTCATGCTTAAGTGCTAAGGTTTTCCGATGACAGTTTTGCTCTATGTTTGCATAAAGGAAGTGTGCAGGGGATACATTGTGTGACAATATTCCTAGACTACGTGGTTGGAATAAACTAAGGGAATGATTAACAGGCAAATAACATTATTATGTTAAAAACAACCTTAATGATTTTCATTCTTACACCCTGTTTTCACATTATATTTATGCACTAAGGTTTCACTTGAACTTAGGTTATTTAGGCATTTCTGAAAAGTCTACACTTTAATGGATTCAAATGACTAAGCTGAAAATGAAATTTCAGTAATTAAAGAGCATGTTAGGGGAGGTGTTTCATTTAGGTTTTTGTTTGTTTGCTTTCATCTAAATGCCTCCAGTGTTTTCGTATCTATTCTATAAACAGGATAATATAAAATCATCTAGTTACAGAAGAAATGAAAAGCTGAATGATTCGTTATATTTATATGGCCCTAAAACATGTTGCAGAATAGTATTTACTACCCAAGTTAAAAAAAAAAAAAACAAAACAATAAAACAACTTATTGAGTACTTGATTATATGGTATTGCAAAAATCTGCCTTCCAGTGGAATCCTTTGGCCTGCATATGTACAATGCTATAAATCTTGCTAAATATTTGTTTCAGAAATTGTCCAGAAGGATGACCAGATTGATTTTCCAGACTAAATCATTTCAACACCAAATAGTACTCTGGAGAAAACTGTGCTTCTCTTCTTGTTGTTTGCAGACACATTAAGATCACACACTGAGCTGCAGCAGTTCAGCTTTCTGGTCCTTTTGCTGGTTTGATAGTGAAAAGATGGAAAAGGCACAGCTCTGGGAGACCACCTAAATAAAAGTGGTTGATGAAGGGCTAAAACCCCCCTGGCAAAATTAAGGAACTAATGAGTCCATTTTATTAATAGTGGCCTTAGTAACAGACTAGAATTCTAACCTGTGGATTTGTTTGAATTTGAAAACCTGAGAAAAAAACTAGAACAAAGGGAATCTAGAAATTTTCAACAAAATAAAATAGCTTGTAAAGGTTTTGGTTTTTACAAATGAAACCATTTTCCTAAGTTTTTATAGAAAGCCAGCAGAACCCATGGTTTTCTATTTAACTTGTCAAACTGTCAGGTCAGCATTTTGCAAAGGAAAATTTTTCAGCTATGAAAATTTTGACTTGTAAGTTGTTTATGATGTAATACTTCTATTTAATGGTACTCTGATTAATTTCCCCAAAGCATTTGCTGCTCTGTTCTGAGTTCACTGTTTCAATTTATAGTCAATAGCTATGATTTTACAAATGCTATAATACGTATTTCTTCAACTGCAATGAGTAGTTTCTCCAAATGTACTGAAAGTATATCTTGTGTGATGTACCTTCCTATTAAGGACAATACACATTTATGACTTACGCACTTAATACTGGGCCTTTAATTCTGTGGTGAAAGCCTGATGCCATACTTTTCCCGTTTGTACTGCAGGCTCCTGCCTGAAGTAGCATACTTGCCAAAGACGATATTCACAGATCTTTAACAGCAGTAAGAAAAAAAACCCTACATTACATCAGACCTCATTAAAAACTGAAAAGTAAGGAGTGGTTTTTCTCACTTCTGTCATTCATAACAAGCATCAAATACAATTATGTGTGTGTGCACTCATCAGTAACACTTTACAACTGTAGTTTTACCAGACTTCTAAGGACCAGAAGTACTGATTCAGTTCAGGCTGGTTTTATCTAGGGTGATCAATTTTAACAAATTGATTTTTAAAATATGGGAGCCTGATTCTAGTCTACCTCTGGCAAAAATGAGGAGTTACCTCTAGTACTGTCAAATATGAATGTACTGTACAGCTGTTATGAGACCAGATTAAGACCTGTTATCATGCTTACTGAATCAAATTCTCCTGAAAAGCTAATTGAAAAATTAGGGCTTGATACATGTCTAATGCAGGCATCCAGCTAGAGAGCTATGTAAAGGGCACTAATGTCTGTTTATAGATGTTAACATTCATATAAAGACAATTTAATGTGAAACATCTTTTTCTTCACAGAGGGAAAAAGAAAACTATCATCTATTCCGCTGGCAAGTCACTTCTTTGTCTTCAAGTGGGTTTGGGTTTGTTTTTTTCACAGGCTCAGATTAAAGGAGTAACAGTCATAAATGTCTCCAGAGAAGTTTCCTTGCAAGTGCAACGTAAAACTGTGGACCTACAAAAAAGGAAAAGAGAAATTTCCCAAGCAAAGCCACAACTTCTATTATTTATACTCTAAAACTCTTCTGATTGCAAATAAATAAATAACCCTCTTGATTCTGAAAAAGAGCTGCATCATTTAGAAAGACCCTAAAAGCCACATAGAAAGGTAGTTTTTATGCATCTTTAAAAAAATGCTGAAATAAAAAGAAAAATCAACACCTATTTGTCAAAACCCTCATTTCCTATTAAGAAAATGAAATTGAATTGTTGGTGTTACAGTGGTTTAGTGGATTTCTCCTCTTCTAAATGAACACAACCTGCTGGATTCAGAAAATTCATTACAAATCTGCTTTTACAGGGTTGGAGGCTTTAGGAGCTACACAAACCCATCAGACTTTATGAGTTTTCAGGCAAGTTTCCTTCACAGGGTGCGAGTGTATATCTCCCAGTTCTTGGAGAGCCTCCCTTCACAAATAAAAAGAACAGATATAAGTTGAACATGTAAGGTAAGTATAAAATATAACTAAAACATACTTGTATTCTCAATCTATTGCAGCTGTTTATCTTACTGATTAACAATTCTTCCATCTATGAGTCCTCACAGAGATTTTACTCACAGGAGGTCCAAGCCTAAAAACACTCCAGGTTTCAAGGATGTCAATAAACAAATATTCAAATGTAATTTTGTGTAGGCTGAAGACCAGTAAACCTACAGTATGAAGTGACAAAACATGTGTCTACTTTAAAACTATGAAGTTAATGAAATCATTTACATATATGATAAGTGCGTACTATATGCACTTGCTGCATCAGAACTGATATCCCTTTTACATGCAGGATGTAGAAACTCTAAGAAAAGCAAAGCAGGATCTTAAACGCAGGTTTCCTGCACTTGATATCTGCAAGATACACTCCACAACCAGAAAGTGAAAATAAAAACCAGGTAAATTCTGTGTTACTGCACTAATATCAGACAGCTGACCATAATTTTCCACTTACATCCTAGTATGCATAAGTGTTAAATATCAGTCCTTCTGGTGTTTTATGAACTTTACTCATAATGGTTACAGATGGTACTAAAACTAAGCTCATTGTTTGGCTGTTCTTTACACTCCTTTTCTTGTACATGTGGGTTATACATCTGTAGGAAGAGCATGCCAAGACAAAATGCTCTTGGCCAAAAAAAATGTAGAAAACAGGTGCTTGAATATTCAAAAAAAGCTGGTCTGAACATGTAGTATGAGATGCTCCTGAATACTTATGCTCTGCTCCTCCATTTCAGTCAGACATTTCTGTTGTCCTACACTGAGTCTTTTTACGTGTGGTAGCTCTTCCAGTAGTACCAGGAAAGCTGTTGGTGAATTGCTACCCAAAATGCCCATACTGGATGATGAAGGTCTTGACAAGTGTTCAGCTCTTCCACGTGCTCCTCCCATCACCCCAAGCTGAAGTGTCTCTGTTTTTGGAGACCTGCAGTTGTTTGTTCCCTTCATATCCTCAGGATGAGTCTCCACAGGAAAGTTTTTGATCAAGAAGTGCCTTAGCTCATGCTAAGCATTGCGAAGAGAGGGGACAACAAGAGAGTTTTCCTCTTCTGGATCCGTAAATTGATATTTCAGTTACTGAATTGCCAAATTCCAAAGTTGTTTCTATACTTCTTTATGTACCAGCATTCAAGGGTAATCACAGTACATACCTAGAAAAATGCAGTTATATGGGAAATATCATACGTGGGAGTTTGGCTTGCAGTTGGGATTACATGCTGTTTTGACATCTTCTCTTTAGGGAAATAGACTCACCCTGAGGGGCTTTGTGTTAGTTCAGCACTTTGTCTCCCCAGCTGTAATGTTTCTCTCATGTCCCACCACACTCTGCTATCTAAGGCTGCCTCTTGCACCTTTCATTCAATAATCTTCTGTTCACATGGGGATTGTTTTCTTCTGGCCCATTCCTAGCCAGAAGACAGAACCACCTCTCTAATGACTCTGCCACCCTCTCTTTCCCAGGATGGGAGCTGCTTGCATGCAATGATGGATCTCTGTGTAGTATTAAGAAATTTCATCCCAAGATTTTTTTCACACTGCAAGTATGTTTAAGATTTTGGGAATACTTCAGTGGTTATTAAAATCAAACCATTACAGATTAGAGAATGCAGATAGCCACCGGTCAAGCTAAATGAGTACCAAGCACACAGAGAGGTCCACCCAGGCATTTCTGACTACATAGATTTATGCCTTCGTACACACCTACCACAGAATGTTTTGCATTCCCAGGTCTGAAAGCTATGCCCAGTTATTTGTTTGCACATATATGGTCATAGATCTACCCATAGCAAAAGCATCTGTATTTGCAAGATGGGCCTATAAAAATTCTTGCAGTTCATGTTTTTTATCCCAAGCTATTTAAAAATTCATCACTCTAATATCTTAATTTTTAACTACTGTATGAATGATTTTACAACCATATCAAATGTTTCCACTATTTTTTCAAATACAAAACCACTTAGCAATCTTTGTACTTCCTATGCCTTATTTTAATATATAAATCAAAAAACAATAACAAGCCTAATGTCAAAGAAAATTTTTGACACTTCATACATTAAGCAAAAGCAGCTGATAAACAGTTGAGATGAAATTATGGCTTGAAATGTAGTTCCCAAGAGGTCTGTGGTTCATAAATTGCTTTTATACTGCCTCTGTCATTGTTGATTTGAGATATGCACAAGACACCCACAGTCACTGCCAGTATTACCATGACTTGACCTGCCTTTGCTCTAACTGATATTTAGACACATGGAGACTACCAACCATCTATTTCTGTGAAAAATGTGTTGTTTGGTTTTCATCACATGTGTAGCATGTTGCTTTCTATTTGAAAATTTGACATATAATAAAAAAAATTGGAAAAAAATCAAACTTTAAGTTTTGACCCTGCCTGAATCTCAGAAGCTTCTGTAGCTACTTGAGGTATCCAAGGGGAGGGTGTTTTCTCCTCAGTACAAAAGACATTTAGTATTTGGTTAGTAATTGACCTAATCTCATTGACTCACAAAAGTGAATTACAGACCAGTCAGTCTCACCTCTGTGCCTGGAAGAATCATGGAGCAGATTCTCCTGGAAACCATGCTAAAACACATGAAAAACAATGAGATGGCTGATGACAGCCAGTATTGTTTCACTAAGGGCAAATCATGCCTAACTCATCTGATGGCTTTCTAGTATGATGCTACAGAACTGATAAATAAGGGTAAAGCAATTGACAGCATCTAGCTCGACTTGTACAGAATATTTGATGGATGGACCACTCAGTAGACAAAGAATTGGCTGTATGGCCGTACATAAAGAGTACTGGTCAATGCCTCAATGTCCAGCTGGAGATCAGTAATGAGTGGTGTCCCTGAGGGATCGGTGTTGGGACTGATCTTGTTCAACGTCTTTGTTGGTGACACGGACAGTGGGATTGAGTGTGCCCTCAGCAAGTTTGCCAACAACACCAAGCTGTGTGGTTCAGTTGATAGGCAAAGTCCTACACCTGGGTTGGGGCAATTCCATCTGCAGATTGGGTGGAGAAGTGGTTCAGAGTAGCCCTGTGAAGAAGGACTTGGGGGTGTTGGTCTATGAGAAACTGAACATGAGCCAACTTCAGTGTGTGCTTGCAGCCCAGAAAGCCAACCGCATCCTGGGCTGCATCAAAAGGAGTGTGACCAGCAGGTTGAAGGAGGTGATTCTGCCCCTCAACTCTGCCCTCCTGAGACCTCACTTGGAGTATTGTGTGCAATTCTGGTGTCCTCAACATAAAAAAGACATGGAACTGCTGGAACATTGGAACGAGTCCAGAGGAGGGCCATGAGGATGCTCAGAGGACTGGAGCACCTCCCGTATGAACACAGGCTGAGAAAGTTGGGGCTGTTCAGCCTAGAGAAGAGAAGGCTGCATGGAGGCCCCATAGCAGCCTTCCAGTTTCTTAAGGGGGCCTACACTTAATCTTTTTCTATAGCGAAATGTGACCACACAAATCACTGCTTCAAAGATTCTGGTCTGTTTATTACCTGAAAATTTATATTTACTTGGAAATGAATATGCTAGTGCCCACCTTATACAGGGGAAATGGGGAATAGTTTGTGTGGAGCTAACCATTATGATCTACAGCAAGGTTCAGAGCAAGGACTTAATTTCTTATTCAGTTCTTGTGGAATAAAGTGTTTTTAAGAATACCCAAGGCTATGTAATGTTGTAGCTTTCACATTAAGGTTTTGGTCCTTCGTAATTGCACTCTCCTTGCAAATATTTTCCTCTCAGAGGAATAGAATGGGCCATTGAGCTGTGCGCTTTCTTATTTCACCACTGTATACTTCAAAAGAGAATTCAGAGAGAGCTAAGAGTTCACTCAAACATTCACTGTAGAAATGTACTAATAACAATGAATTATAAATAAAACATCCATGGACAAATCTTGCAAAATGATAAATTTATTAAGTGCACCACTTGGGTGTTTTATAGGTCAAGGTACCCTCTCTCTACAAGCAAAGGTGGTAAGCTTCTCAAAATGCCCTTAATCATTATGCTAACTACGTGACAGCACATTTGCTGAAAGCTATACAAATGGAGCATTGTACCTGAATGGTAACTATATGCTTTCAGCACAAACAAAACTAATAGATTTTAAGAGAGACTTTATGCCTTCATGAGCAACTAGTCTTTAAAGAGTATACATCCTTAGCACAAATCCTGATGATGAAGTACGTGTAAGCAAAACTCTTGAAAAGAGCATATATGAAAGAGGGTCTACATGGCCCAGCAGATTTCCTATTTGCTCTGCTTTCAGTTCAATCTTCTAACACCTCTACACAGAGATTTCACAGCAATACACGCTTGTTTGAAGAAACAAGTGGGTCTATCTGAAGTAAACCATAAATACAATCCTACTCCTCTCATGACATTTGTTACCATTGTTTTTTAAGGAATGGTACAGCCAGCTGATAACTCTGTTTATTTTTTTTTTTTTTCATATTGACATTTTTTACTGGAAGGTGACACTGACACTGCAGAAAAACATAGAAGCTAGCTGGTAGCTACCAGGCAGATTTGTAAAACGAGCCTTGGGCAACCTTGTGTATACAGTACTGTGGGGCCAAACCAAGAAGTACAAACACCTATTGCACTCATACAAATCATGAATTTTTCAGCAGAGAGATTCACGCCATTAAATTGGATGCATGCAATTAGCTTAGAAAAAATCAACCAGAAGTAGAAAACACATAAGCTGTACTATTTGTCAGAGAAGGTTGACATTACATTTTTTGTTGTTTTATTTCTTATTTATTTTAAGTATGATAGAAAGGCTGCTACTCCAGTTCCAATGGCATTAAAGCATAAAGTTCTTTCCCCAAAACCACGGGATTTTCCTTATTTTCTTTGTTTTTACTTTCTTTTTTTTTTTTTTTTCGAGAGGGTGGGTGCAAAACTAATCATCCAGTGAAGAATTTATCCTTTTATGGTATGAGGAGTTGAGCTCACCTTTGGGCTGTGTCCAAAGAAAAAGCCTACAGAGAAGAAATGTATTCCTGGAGGGCCATTAAACCTGCATTTAGGCATTAACATTGATAGCATGCTGACCTAGCTTCTGTCCTCTCTATTGTCCTTATTAAAGTGACTAACAACCTTTCTTCCATCAGATCCCACTCTTTTTTGCTGAAATCTCTGTTACCTTTAACACATGGGACCAAACTCTTCTTCAGATTTTCCCTTTCGTAGAGCTTCCTTCATTCTCCTTCCTCATAGCGCAATAACTTCTACTTGCTTCTTCCTTTATCCTCTCTTGCTGTAAAAAGAGAAATCCACTCTGAGATTCAGAGCATATCCTGACCAGGGTTGTTTTTAGTGTTCAGGACAGGAATCAGAAGAATTTTAACCTACCTCATATCTAAGCTAGAGATTCAGATAACCTACTTTTGAGCACAGCTTAACTCTGGGGTCTCCTAAATTCAGCCAGTACTAGCTCCACTGTGGATCACAGAGTTTCTCCTCAGACATGGGTTCCCCACTTGAATGCACCCTAGCTTAAGCTAATAGCAGCTCTTTGCCCTCTGCCTTGTCTTCTAGGCAGAGCAATTAGTGAGGGCTACTCAAGAACAGGGCATCAACCTTTTCCCCTTCAAAAAGCCACCAGTATATATACAGGACATGAAAAGACATCTGAATGAGACCAGTAGCTCTGAGTAACTCCACTCGTTTGCTTTCCAACGTCCCTGCCCAGGTCTTTCAGGCTTTGTTATGTTACTCGGACTGTGCAGTTCTCCCCTGACCCCCACACACTTGCAGCAGTGGCAAGGTCAGTCACATCTGGCAAAGACATGGAAGTATTCCAAAGGGATCACAGATGAGTCTGCATGCACTCAAAAAGAATTAAGTCAGTCAGGCTGCTAGATGGCCATTGGAGGGGCAATAGGAGCTGACCATGAACAAAACTGGTTCATGAGAACACAATTAACATGTGCCAGGGCCACCCTTACCTTATTTCTGGAGATTAAATGTGCACAAAAGTAGATGTTTCATCTCTACATTCTCACCCCTGCTTTATCAGTTTTCCTGGTTATTCAATTATACTCCCAGTTATTTGTCATCCCTGTGTTCTTTCTCCTGTATGGCCTCCTCAGACAAATCCTAGCCAAAAATTCAGGTCAAATCCCACCGTCTTTCCTTGTGACTACCTAAAGCTTGCTCCTAAAGCTTGCTCCAGACTTCCGGATCTCATCTCCCTTCACTCTACAGTAATTCACACTAAAAATTGTCATGGTTACCCTGCTGGTAATCAGCTCTTCTAAGGTGGTCAGGGTCATCTGCCTGGAATTTTCTAGGTTAGGTTTCTAACATCAAGCAAAGTATGCAGAGCTTAACCTTGTGCTGAAGTGGAGCTGAACTTTCACATTTGACAGCATCTTGCTGTGACTTAGAGCACAGTTTCTTGACAACAGAAGCTTGCTAACAGCCCACATCAGCTCTTGACTGGAAAGATTAAGATTCAGTTGCTAAAATTTCTTCTCTGCACACTTAAGGATTAACTACTGTCAATGGACTAAAAAAAAAAAAATACTAGCCACAGAAGAAGTATTCTAGACTGTTTTCTTTCAACGTTTCTTAATCATTTCATTTTTTTCAAAGACTTATGAGAAATGGACTGCTTAATCAGGAACAGGTATATAAAGTGACTTGTCCATTGTGGAACAAGCGGAAAGACAAGACTTTTCACATAGTCCAAGTGCAAGCATGCCTGGTCTACACTTGGTGACTCTCTTGCTGATTCTTCCTGTATGAGACAGTGTGGTATTACTTACTCTTATTTTTAAGTTGTTATTTTTTTTTAAGAAAGGCAACTGAGGAATGTAGATACATTCACAACTAAAACAACCTCTTTTTATTCTTGACTGCTTTAACCCTGTCCTCTGAGAACAGTCCCTTGAGCCAAGGTTTATAGTCAATCACCAAAAAAAAGTGGGGGGTCCATTACCTTCCCCTTTTAATTGTAGGGCAGAGGCCTTTAACTTTCTATGAGGCTTTAGTAAGAATTTCTTCTGGGCAGAATTTCCTTGAACCTGGTAATCAAGACCACAGGATACGTGTTAATTGTCTTTGACATGCAGAATTATCTGCATTTACCCAAGCTAATAACATCACCCCAGACATACTGAGTTTTAAACACATGGATTAAAATCATCTATAAATTCAATTACCATTCAAAAAAATACAAAGATTGACAAACACTAAGAAAGCTGAAATAAATGAAGAGATATATGCAACTTTGTCCTTAATTCACCCTGCTTGAATTCTGTTCCCTGAAATACTAGCATGCCTTGGGAAATCACTCCTGTTTATAGTTCCTGTTCTACTAAAGCAAAATTGCATTGATTAAACATCAAGTTGCACTCTTAATTTTGAATGGACTTGCTTCTCTGGGCTAAATCAATAATCTTAATGATATATACAACATTTTCATTTTGCTGAACACTTTTTTTTTCTCAGCGTCTAGCTGCATAAAAAGAAAAAAAAAGAAAATAGATATCTTGTGGAAAAGTAAGGTTAGAAATGACTGAATGTAGCGGTTCTGAATCAAAGAATCTGTAAGCATTTTTAGAGCTTTAATAATGTTTTAAATGTTTATATAACTTCTCCTTTGAAAGAATATCATAGCTGGTAAATGTTAACTAGATATGCATAAGTAAAAGGTAAAAAAAGTTGACGTAGTTCCATTTAATTTTATCTTTATAATTTATCCACCAAACAAGATCATATTGATTTAAACAATATTAATTACTCAAAATTACTTCATTAATATTTCCTAAAAATTCATATCCTGTTTTCTTTACCCCTTACTTTGCAGGTTTTCCATTTAAAAGATAAAACTGGAAGCTAGCATAATTAGGCACTGATCATATTTTCATGACAATTTATATAAATTGATAAGGATAACTTTTATTGTTGTTGTTTCTAATTTATTCTATTTATTTGCTAAAGACATCAATTTGCCCTTGTTCCATCTCTTCGTTCCCATACCATTTTCACGGTGCACAGGCATGAACATTGCATATTTTATACTGCAATAAAAGCAGCACTGTTATGTTTTATTTGCTAAGTCATAATAATGTGTCCTGGTAAGGTCATTAGGATTTTCAGAAGTAGTTTTTCCTAACATAGTTTTCACACTCAGTTCTAAAATGTTGTGAACATTCAAGAATTCTCACTTGGAAAAGCAGACTTTCAGTAAGTATTCCTGGTTTTTGTTAGAAAGTCCAATAGAAAATGATAGCTCAGTGTGGAGACTGTGTAGTGTATCTGTGTGTCTCCATAGCCACAGCTTCCATTTAGAGTTAATTGAAGGAGAATTAACAAGGTCAATATTCATTCATGCAAACATTAAAGTTAATAATCATGGGGGAAAAAAATCAATAATAGTCAAACCCTGCTAATAGTTATGATGTTGTACCTTCTTACCCTGTATATTTTTCCCTGCTCTAAATCAGCTTTATGGAGGACAGCACATATTGTGGTATCTTCTTTCCTGCAGTAAGTCTGTGTCTACCACACTGAGTTGTACCATTGTGCTTTGAATGGCAGCAGCTCAAAGCCTAATGAATAGATATCAAATGTGTATCAAAAATGACAGTACAAAGAAGACGGAAAAATGTGAAGCTGGATATAACAGGATAAGGAATTCCAAGGGGAAAAATGAGTTTAAAAGTGAAGTAATATTTCTGAGAGGTTGGGTTTTTTTTTTCACTAGCAAGTACTGTTTATTACCAAAAATGAGTTGACTGTAAGGTAAGAATGTGAGTGGGTTTAGCAAAATTGGAGAATAGATAGGGAAACATGTAAATGCCTCCTAAACTGCACCAGGCTTTGTTAGGGTTCTGCCCTTGGGATAGTCGGCCTGCCCAGGAGCAGGCTAGGCTAAACACCCCTAAGCCCTGGTGGGGAAGGGTGCCCTGTCCATCCCACTGGCTTTCCAGCTGTAGCTGAGCTGAGTGCTCTTATTTTCCCTCACGTTTAATTCATAACAAAATGCCCCAATATGTATACCAGGGTCACTCTTAGAGCTGCCTGGGAAAGGTGGTGTCAGCACCCACCCAAGAGCAGGAAGGGTAAGGGAACAAGAGTGGACTAACACACTTTGCCCTCAGTCTACTTCTTCCCCCATTTTTTCTCTTCCTCATGATGGAACTGCCTGACCTGACAGCTCTTCGCTTCACTGCTTTCAGATGTCTTTAAACTTCCCTTTGAAGCTGTGAAAATCATGCCATGAATCACAGCAGCGATGAGACACCAGTGCAGACAAACAGAACACGAAGTCAGGCTGCCAGTCCTGCACAGCAAAAGACTCTCCCAGGTCAAAGAGGCGCGTATGCTTTTCAGCAAGGTAAAACTAATGGGTGAAACCTTCAATTAAAAGCAGAGATAGCCCTCTGGATCACAGTACTTAGGGTAGTAATCATCTCTCACAGTAATGGCCCCTCTGCCTTCAAGACTTTAGGCTTTGGTGCCTAAAGTGACCCCAGCAGAAGGTGACACAGCCTTCACCCCCTGCCAAAAGCCCAGGTGTTACTGCTTTTGTTTGGCCAATTTCCCATTCAGCCATAATCCTGGGGGTTTATTATTAAATTTAGTAGATGCAAATAAGAGGATATTAAAAAGAAAGGTCCCAGCTGCATCTTGCAGCTTCTGTTATTTCAGTGCACATCCTTGAAATGAATGGGTAGGGCCATTCTACATGTCTGTTTCTATCTACAGTCATTCATGACTTTACGCTGTGGTGACTATAGTTACAAATCAATGACCAAGTATCTTGAACACAGGGGAAACATTTTAGAGGCACAGTGAGTGGCATCAGGGAAACAAGCATTGGCAGAGATTTCTACATGTAAAGTTATGAGAACACACTTTAAACTGTAATTTCCATTATCAATTAGTTCTCTTCTTTTATATCATCAAAGTTTAAGAATAAAGCACCTGGAACAAAGCAAAAAAAAAAAAAAGAAAAAGAAAGTAATGTTTACATTTTACCAGTGGTTTATATTCAATTAGACATCTTTGCTGCTATTTACGTAGTTGAACAGCGCTACATTTACACCATGCAATTTTGTTATTTCTAGGCAAATATTTCTTTAAAACCAGATGTAAGTTCAAATTAGTTGTGAAAGAAGCACTAAAATAAAATAAACTTCCATTTGGGGGTGATCACAAATTGCTCTAAAACTGAAGAGCAAGCTTGTTAAAATACAAAGTGAAAAGCAAACAATATTAAACCAAGCTGAATAAACGAGGAAAAATAGCACACAAGGATGCCTTTAAAGAGGTTTAACTTACTGCAGTGGGTTCTGAGGATTACAGGTAAATTAAAATTCAATGGAAGTTTTCATTTAAGTAGCACGAAGTGAAAAAATAGTTTAAAATAAAAGCTTGTTGCACGTATATATAAGGTCTGAAATTTCTGTAGTGCAACTGAAAGCAGAATTTACCTCTTCTTCCTTTAATTCTAGTTGAATCATAAACAGTAATTTCATTCTTCCATCCTGTTTCCTCCTTGAAATCCACTGCCAAAGCACACACTCCAGCAGAACCCTGCCAGATTCTACATCATTTAAAAGTAAACTTTAGGAGAAAGAATGGAAAAGCACAATCTCAAAACAACTAGCTCATAACCTTCCTTCATTCTTGCTTGTCTGACATCATGCTTCTCTCTCGGATACAATCTTGTACCAGATTTAGACTGAAAAATCCTCAGTGGCAACCACAGTTTTATTCTTTCTGCTTTTTTCATTTCCATTCCACAGACAATGTTATATAGAAACAATTAGCTATTTCTTTAAATAGCTTTAAATTCCTGCTTTCACACAATTCTTGGGGAACTGCAGGTGTTGAGGAACAAAATCAGAGGACAAAATACCTTATTTGGTTTGAGCTTTTTAGGGGGTATGTTTTCAAACCACTTTATTTGGAAGATTTCATTAATTACGTGGTAACAGGATGCTCTTTTCTGTGTGTCCCTGACTTTCAGATTCCCAGTGTTGGGACAATGCTATTCATAGAATAGCTACCAATAGTTTGTTTTGCAAACAGAAAGGTGGATCAAGTGGAATTCTGCAGAGATTCATCCAGGGACTGAATCTTGTCAAAGCCTTCATGAATGATCCAAATTGGACCATTCCAAATACTATGGAATATATATACATTTCATATAAAACCAGAAAAAATACAAACATCTAGTAGAGAATATTAACTGGTATACAGGCTATAACAGAAGATTCCACTCAATGCAGGAGAGATCTAGTTGTCCTACTGTTTGCTGTCCTAGCCACGCAATTTCAAGGAAGATACAGTTGAATTAAAGAGACAGAAAACATAGCAGACATTTAAGAAGTGTAAAAATAAAATATAATAAAATAAATGAAATCAAATAAAATAAAGTTACATGATGCAGAGAAAAGCACATTAAAGAGGAATATGTTAAGTAAATATGTAGAAGTCAGCTATAAAGAAGAAAAAAATAAACCATTCTCTGTATTGATGGTAACTGGAAGGCACAATGAGCTTCAGTAGCAGCAGCAGCAAACTCAGTGAAAATTCGGGAACTGCTTTTGTCAGTAAGAGAGAAATACGGAAATAAATCACCTGGAATAGAAATGAGTCTTCTCTGGAAAACTGAGAAAACACAAACCTCTGCCAGGTATGCTGATCTTGATAGATAAACACATCTGGCAGCAAAAGGTGAAATATATGCCTCTTCAGACATCATCCAACATTTTGTTTCCTCTGGCTTATTTAGCCTTTACAGTATAAGCTGCGATACCTTGTCAAATTAATATTAGCAGCTTTGGAGTCTAATCTTTCTGGAAATATTTTGGCCTTGTTTATTTGAAAATAGAAGAGAAGGGCTATTTTGTCATGTCAACAGCCTAGTTGTTGTCAACAGCTTAGCATATTCATACTGAAGAAAAATAAGTTAATAATCATTTTCTGATTATGCCACCATCCATTCAACACACTTCTTCAGCTACCATTTCAGTCCCTCTATTAGGATGAATTTTGACCAGGTCCTCTGCACAAGGTCAGCCCCTGCTCGGATGGATGTTCTCCAGCAAGGGAAGTTACTTGATTTCATTTTATTACTAAGGTGCTCTCTCCTGAAGGTGAGGGGTTAATGACACACACCAAATTATACAGAAATTTCTTAAAGGAAGAGATTCATCTTAGACCTACAGCTACAGAAAAGAACGACAATGATTGATCTTCTCACCACTCAGCAGCGTCGGCAAAGCTACAAACATATATTGTTTTTACTCCTCCGGGAGTTATTTATTGAGCAAAGGGAGGGTGGATAACACTTCCTTTGAAGTCAAACATCTTGCTTGGATAAGGAGATATGTTGCATGAAACGAAAGTAATAAAAGAACAAAATGCTTTATTAAATCTTCTTTATCATAATATTGTGTTCCAATAACATGATCTAATTAAGGACATATATGAACCTCTTTTCATCTGAGGATTAGTTCAGAGGCCTTCATTTATTTTGAAACAAACACACTGCTGAAAACTTCCCAAGATTTCCAGTGATGTACTCTTTCCATTTTCTTTAATAGGTGTTGATGCTTTAACTACCTCTTCAAGATATGTTATGGAGGGGGGAAAAAAGACAGCACTTCTTGAAAGGAAGAGACAAATTATTTCTTTATTATCAAAGCAGCAAGAAATATACTGGTTAGCCATTTAATACAGCAAAACTTCGTTCAGTTGTATAGACATAAGAGTAGATAGCTCTTTGGGTTTATCTCACTGCTTACAAGCTTTTTCCTTAAAATGCAAGAAGTGTAATATCAGATGCTTTAAAAACACCTTGCACTAAATGTCTTTAGGAAAACTGTGTTCCTATGCATTTCCCGTAAGATCAGCATGGCTCCAAAAAAGGTGAGTAGAGGGCATTACTAATTTTCCTCAGGATGGTGCTAGAGAAAAATATTTTGTGGAGTACAGCTATTACCTTTCTCCTGAACCACTCTGCTAATTTTCCCCCAATAATTTCAATTGGCTTAGTCCTCCAACAATATTTCCATTGAAAAGGTCTGAGTTTACTTACATAATCTATTTCAACAAAGTTAGTTTCCATTTCCAGATAAAAGTAGTTCTGCGATGCTTGGTAAAAAACAAAAAAATCAGATATCTCATATTCAGTAAAAGTTAATTATATAAATGTTATAAATCTGTTTCAGTGTACTATATTTCAAGTCTCTAATAGTAAGAAATAAATCTAGCCGCTGCTACCTACATTTGAGTAACTTTTATGAAATGGAACTATAAAGCTTGCATGAGAAGCCTGTGTTGACAGATTTAAAGAATTTTTGTAATACGTTTTTTGTTGCACAGAATTTCATAAAACTAGACCTAGAGGTGATTGCTCACTATCTGGAAACAAACATTTAATTGAAAGGATGCTTATCTTTTTTCTTCATTTCTCTTGCTTTAAAATTTTTCTCTTCTATGTCGTGCACATAGTTATTTACTCTTAATGTGTAATTGCTTTGTTTTGGTTGTAGTATTCAACAGTCATCCCTATTTATGTGTATGAAAATTCTTCACTGAGAATATAAGTGTAGACTTTGTTGACTTATGCTCACAAGTATAACCCCAATTCCCCTTATAACCCTTACCAACTGTCATCAGTCTTGCCCTAAGTCCTTTACTTTCTTTGTAATCATGCATGAAGTGGCCGTAGTTGAAAGAAAAGCCTTGCCGTACACAAGTACTTTTATTCTTATTGATAAATATCTAAGACCTCTGTTCCTTCTACTAATCCCTCTCAGCGCATTCCTTATTGCTGTTCATTGTACTCCTCCCTACAGTCAGAACTCAGATTTAACAAACTTAGGACCTCATCCAAGACCATCTGGCTTATCAGGTCTTTTATCTACCCTTATTAAGCCAATTTTTAAAAAACAGAAAACTAGGATGCATTATTAACTTCTGCAGTCTGGAGGAAGACAAAACCATTTTCTGCTTGAAGTGGCATAATATACCCATGTGCTAAGGCAACTGAAGCTATTACAAGCAGTTTTAAATAATGAAAATTAAAGTTTACTTGCAGAATGTGTAAAGTAAACTTTGAAGAAGAACAGATGAAAGGGACAGTTGAAATCAAAGGAAGGGACTCATTTTTTGGGATGGGGAGTTAAGTACTTAGATTTTAAAATGAAGTTTTGTGCTTGTAATAGAAACTTGGGCTACATACTAAACTTAGGAGAAAATTAACTGCAAATAATATCAACATTAGAATAAAAAAGACATTCATCCTGCAAAAAAAAGTAAAAGAAGTGTGAGCAGAATGGGACTTCTATTGCATCTAATTTTATACAGCTCTTCTGACAACTTCAAAAGACTAAAGCCCAGGAATATTTAGATTAATACTTAAATTAAATGACAGATTTAACCAATTATAAAACAGAAAGTTACAGCAGTAGGAATTCCACACTGTTAACTTCTAAGAAGGTAAAATTGCAATGAGTCACAGGAAGAAATGGGAGGCCAAGTTCACTGCCATCTCTGACAAACTACTGGAAGCTTCAGTATCTTTCTTTTAGACACAGAATTATATCTTGTAGCCACATTTAAGTTAAGATCTCTTTTTTTTCATTTATTTTCCTGTGTTCATTACCCTATTTATGTTCTTGATTTAAACTTATATTCTTTTTCTTGATTAATTTTTCAATGGATCCTGGAGCATATAACAAAGTCCTCTCCGAACTCCTACAGAAGGTTCCTTCCGGGTTTTACATGTATAATCTGATTCTTGGTCATTGAGATCAATCATGCAGTCAAACACTGAAGGACACTGTACTATGTACAGCAATCCTCTGTGATACTTCCATGCTTCCTACCGAGCTGCCATGCTTTCATTCATCTGGCCTGATGAGACATCTAGAATTTAGCAGAATTGCCTATTTATTTCTGCAAATATTTTACTGTCTTCTAGTACTGAGGCATTGCAAGACTCAGTCAGTAAAATGTTAAAAAATTGCTAATACGAATAAGAGTTCCAGCTGGTACTCACACCCATCAGAACGGCAGGTTCAAAGACACAGAACCTCAGTGCATTTAACCTTTATTATGAGAATAGCACTTCCAGGAAAAATCATCCCATTTCTTGCCAGTAGAACCGCTCATCATATGTTTATTACAGCCAGTGCCAACATTACACTGTACACATATATATGAAAAAAAAGCAGTCAATGTCCCAGAACTGTTCCAACTGCAGAGAAGTAGAGAAATATCTTTGTTGGGGAAAAAGAAAAAAATTGACCCATGCCTGATGGCAGCATAACAAAAGACACAAAAGTGACAACAGATTGAGCAATGGATTAGCAAATCCTGAGCTAATATGAGTGCTGGGAAAAAAAAGAACAAGAAAATATTTCTTTGAAGACATTAAGGACCTCAGCAGCATCTGGTATGCTGGTGTTGGAACTTGTTTACTGGGTGCAACAGAGATGGGAAAAGGAGAGCAGTCAATCTCATAACTAGCCTAGGAGAAGTAAACAAACATTTGCATCTGTTCTTGTGCTCTCAGCTCTCAACACATGCCTGGAATACAATCCATATACGGCAAAAAGTGGGAAATCTGTATAGCTATAAATTCATCACATTTCTAAGAACTGAAAAAGAGAAGTCTTTTTCATCAGGCCACCTGGAAAAGGCAATGCAGATTCTCCAAGGTCTTAAAGCATTTTGAAAGAAAGTCTTTCTCCCAGTAGTCTAAGTAGTGTTTATCTCTCTTTCAATGGAGGGATGGATGGTAGGTCAGCTTCCTTAGGTATAGACTTGTCCTGTAGTATACCATAGATCTGGATGTCCTTTCTTTCTCCCTGGATGCTGTTGGGTTTTGGTTTTTTTTTCCAGCAGAAAGATGTTGGTTATTCTGGCACTAGAAAGTTTTCAGATTGCCCTCAGATTGCCCTCAATCCTGCTTTGCATGCTCCTTTCCTGAAGAACTAGTAGCCAAGAGAGCAAAAAAGCAGCTCCCCAGCTTTTTGTAAAGTAATAGGAAAAAAGCCTTTACTTTTCAGGGGACTTCATTCAAAAGGCTTGGTGCACATCACCTCCTGGTTATTACTGGTTGTTGGAGTAGGATATGACATTTTGTACTCTTTTGCTTTGAACAAGCAGCACCCTATTTGTACAACATCAAAAAAAAAAAAAAAAAAAAAAAGGAAAAGAAAAAAGTCTCATTTAGAACACGCTTTACAGACCAAAAAAAAAAAAAGTCATATTACAAATTATGTCTTGATGTCCCTTCCCCCCTAAAAAAAGCCTTCATATTAATAAATGAGGTTTTGCTTCACAGAAATTTTCCTTCTTAAATTGTTGTTTCCCGTATTATTGTGTTCTTTGATCTTGGGCTGCAACTTTAAATCTATGTCATCTTCCTTGGGCTGTTTAGGCAAACGTAGCCTAATAACTTTTCAGTTTTATCTTTAACCACACAGATAACTATCACAGGTTCAGTTTGCTGTTCAGTTGTGGACAGCCACAAGATGCTATTTTTAAAACTTCATAAAAGCCTTTCAACTAGCTGAAAGCACTTGAAGGATAATACTAGTGGCTATCAATGTGATTGTAAAAAGGGCCTATAAACTAATGTGAGACATCTTTTATGTTTTATTATTTCAAAAACAGATACAAAAGAAAGTATCATTACTTCATGAGGTCTCAGTTATTAAATAATTTTACATTTCTTGTGTGACCAGATCTCAGATTTTATTAGTCAGACTTTTAGTGACAAATGAAGTCTTTCCAGTATTTATATGTATTCCTACCAAAAACATTTTGACTTGCAAATCTCTTTACAGACAATAACAAAAATCCAAGTAGGCCAACTAATACGCAGAAGGGCAATTTTAGAATAATAATTTATTAAGCAGATTTGAATGTTTTACTTTGTAGAAATCAAGTTAGATAAGTTATTAGTAAACTGCTGAGTGAAGATGAAGCACCAGTATACTTATTCCTACAGACTTCTAAAGAGACAGGATTTCACACACAGGGGAAGTGTTGGTGGTTTTACTACCTAAGGTTCTCTGACATTAGCACACTTAATGAATGCCTAGGAATCCAAAAAGAAAGATGAATCAAAGGTTAAGGTGTTAAACTGTAGGTAGGAAGAATTTGTTCAATCTCGTTTCCACACCTTCAACACCTTACACTAGATTTTTCTATTGAATAAATCCTTCCATACATATATTTTTAAAACACTCCATAGCACTCATGAAAAAAAAAAAGTCTTATTTTATTAATTAAAATCTTTTGTTCTGAACTTTTTCAAAATAGCTTTTTGAAGCAGTTTATGGATGAACTGATTCAGCTAGTTCCAATTAAATATGATTAAGCTCAAATTTTCCATAGCATCATTAATCAGTCTTCAGGTTGCAAGTGATCAAAAATGCAGTGTGAATAATCTCTTCCAGTAATTCTTTCTTTTAATAGAGCAAAATATACCAATTCTGATACAGATTTCTTCAGGTAACAGTTTAGTTTGGGAAATAGATCTACCATGTGGGATGTGAAATGCCTACACTAATAAGACAACACTGATCTCTGACAATATCAGTGAAGAATCAATGGTCTCTCCTATAATATCTGATCCACCACAAAATGGTTACCATCAAGATGAGCTGAGAATTATCCACTGCTTCCTTTCACAGTGAAGGAAATATTCTGCTGCTATAAATTATCTTCCTACTAGCATGTGAAGTGGGATAAAATGTGAACATATATACAAAACGTGCAACACTGTCAGCTATTCATTTTCTTATGTTACAAGGATTGAAGAACTGGGACAATGGAAATTAATACCAATCTTTATTTAGAAAACTGAATGATTATGTTTCTTGGTATCCTGTACATTATTGCACTACCAGTTGTGAGTGAGAGTAAGAAGATTAGACTGGCAGTTGTACAATTCAGTACAATTAGCTGAAGTACAAAGAGGATAAAGACTTAGGAAAAACATCCCTTGAATGAGCTTAGCCAAATCAATGTGATCAAGTTCAACTAGTAAAGCTTAACAGTGACCATTCAGAAACGAATGGAAGAAAGCCACATACAAGCAGAGAGAGCAGCTGATAAAGGTCAGCAAGTCCAGCAGAAGGCCACCAAGACTACTGTTTTGACTGAAACATGGGATGTCCTGGATATTGTGGAAGAAAGATCATATGGAGACAGTTAAACACAGGCACACATGCAAAGAAGCTGTGCTACCTCTGTTCTTGAATGTTTCCAGGACCCAGATGGGCAAAGCCCTGATATCCTGCCCTGATCTCATAGTTCACTCTAGTTTGAGACCTCCAGAAGTTTCTTCAGCCCTGATTATACAGTGATTATAGATGATTGCAAATAGTCACAGTCAGTGTCATGTCAGATTTACAGTGATCATGAAGAAATTTCAAGTTGTTTCAGACAATTTTGAAATTAAAGAGTATGGACCATTCACTTACATGGAAAGCTGTGAGACAGATCAGCTAGTTCACAGATTTTCTATCTCATGACTGCAATCCACTTGTATGTGCAGGGAGAGACTGTAAAGCCCTGAAAAAAATTGCCTTGCAAGTATCTCTCTGTCTCTTGGCTTACTATGACCCCTCACTTTGCATTTTGTTTACCTTTCATACCATGGCAGGACATTAAAGTTCCTATTTTTGAACTATAGGCTGACTTTGTAGGGGGATTGTTTGATTTTTGGAGTGCTCAATAAGCAAGCAATGACAGAACATCAGTTAGCAGTTCAATTTTTGCATTTGCTGTTAAAGTTTGGCTGTAAAATGAGCTACTGCACAAGGAAAAAGTCTCAGAGAAGGTAAAATTATTTGTATCTGTCAATCTGTAGTAGGTTATTTTTCAGTTCTTCTTTAAGCCTCAGTTTTACAGTTGACATTTTGTCATACTATTCCCATGTACAAGACTGCATGAAAACTATTGTTATCATTTCATATTTATGAAAGAAAAAAATTGAGTAAATAGAAATATTTCTTTAGTTAATCAAGTGTGTATTTTAAATTTTGCTCAGGGTTCACTGAGATTAAAGAGAGCTGTTTGATCATATTTGAGGAACCTCACTTAAAAACAAACAAATGTATCATAATAAAAACATATATAGACCCATTATTGTCCTTTTGCACACATGCACATGCATGCGTGCATACACTTTCCATAATTTCATTATCATTTTGATTATTCTCTTGTGTCATACTTACGTGTGTTTTGATAAAAAGAGGTATCTTCATACTACAGAAAAGGCCCTCAGTTACAGCTTGCGTAAGACACAAGAGCAGAATTTTCAGATCCCACAGTAAGTTAGAAATTCAGTCTACCCTGAGAGTCAATGGGGCTTTGGTGCCTGATCTTCTCAGGATCTTCTGAGAACTTCACTCTATCCATGATTAGACATGTCGAAAGGTAACAGGGCTACCAGCTAAAATTACCCTCTTGTCTTTTATTTTTTTCTGCCTAAATATGTACCTAGGGATTTTTACATACACACACACTTATATGTAGACATGAATATAACTATGTATTTGAATAAACTCATTTGCTTCAGTCACCCTTATATACCACTGTGGTTATCTGACAGCTTTCAGGAAAGCCACATGTACCTGCTGTCCACATACCAATTAATATATTTGCCTTTCCTTCCAGTGTTACTGATTGTTCCTTGGGCTTAACCTTAGACAGTGACTTAGTTAAACGCTATATTGAATTTCACCATTTCTATTTGAACTACCTTTCTGGTAGTTCACTGAAGGGTTTATAGTTATCATGAGTGACCAAAGTACTTGGATGTGTGTACTCAGGTCAATGTATAGGCCTATACATGTGGGATGGGGGTGAAATCTTTTAAAATAAAACAGCTGCAGAAGAAATGGTCAAGCCATTGAAGGCAATATGATAGCTGCTATTAAATCCCACTTTGAGAAGCTTCCTTTAGCTTTGATGATTTTTTTTTTCATCTCAAAAGTTGCTATCAATTTTTCACTGACCCCTGCTCAACCTCACAAAATTAGCCTAAGTTCTAGTCTGCTCACATTTTCTCCACACAGTGGAGACAAAAAGAATAAAATTAAGATTGTGAATTGTACTGAAGCCAAAAGTGATCAAAAGTAGGATAGTTTGGTTTTAAAATATTCCATTAATTTTGTTTTGGCTTTGCAAAGCCAATACCTTGAGGTGGCTCACATCAGGATCTCTTTTTGTCTGAATTTCAGGGAGTTATGAATAAGTAGTTTGAAAATTTATCTTTAATTGTAACCAAATGCCCTCTTACAACAGATTGGGGATTGCCATAAAGGTGTTCTCAGCTTTTCAGGAGTTGTTGCTGTTCTTGGAATAAAAAAAATTTACATGATGTATACTCAATATAAAGTCTGAATGACTCATAATCTTTATTTTTGTAAATAGCATCTTTACAAGGTATCTTTGTTACTGTGAACTCATAAATTCAAGCGGGAAGTGAAAGCATGGATGGACTAATGCCACAGAGAAACGCATGCTCTGCATCACCTAGAGCTGTGACACCTGGTTGAGAGGTGGCAACATGAGTCAGGCACTGAGCCTCTTGTCAGTGCCTATGAGGCACCTTGCAATGAGGTCGGCAGAATCTTCGTGCTGAGCAGCATATTCCTTGTGGTCCTCATGCTGACCACATCTTCAAATATTACCCCTCCTCAATACTTCAGCATTTGGCCAGTATAGAGTTCCCATATTTCAACCTGGGAAATCTGTGCAGCGTATGTGCACTCCCTCCACGCTTCAGGAAGCAACACGTCCTGCTGCACATGCAGCATTTCATTGCCCTGCATATTCACAGTAAATCTGACTTAACAGAGCCTTTACTGTGCATGTTGCCAGTGACTGGGCAGCACATGGGCAGTAGGTCCATTAGACAATCCCCAGAAGCGTAAGCCTTATTGAGCAAGCATGTGGTGACTTTGTCACATGTGCACAGTAAATATGATGCTCTCCAAAAGTGTTGGCCTGAATATGAGGATTCATGCAGTCTTGTGGTTACCACCAGGCTGTATACAGTCTGCTTGTAGAGCAGCCTGGGAAGAGCATCTGACCTGCCACATCTCCCAAACAGCTTGAAATCTTAACAAATGCATAAATTTCTCAACAGCTGCCCAAACAAGGTTTCTGGGCTGAAAAAAGAGAATGTGTTCAGGAAACCCAGCTGTTTGGTAGCCTCAAATCTATGAAGCCTAAGTTTATGAAGGTGTCCCTGAATCTCAGTCTTCTTTCTTAGGCTGTGTAAAGTTTCTGAATAATGTATGATTTTATGAAGTCAGTGGGAGATTGGCAACCATTGCATTCAAAGCAATATCTCTGGCATTTATTCAAAACTCTGAATAATTATAGGTATATATGGGGAGAACTTCTGCTCTCTACCAGCAGTCTGAAGCTCCACATTCACATCTCCATTCTCAACTATGTGGTATTGTTTAACTTCATAGGGGAGATAATATAGAGGTATGTAATAGTAGCAGGACCACTCTCCACCAAGACGAGGCAGCAGCAAGAAATGTTAGATGCTGCTATACACTGATACAGCTATATGAAAGTGTCAAGGAACAGACAGGACAATTACTAGCACTTCTTTACATTTCATTTTATTTCATTTCATTTTGTGTCTTTCTATTTTTACTTTTTATTATTTTTTATTTCAATCCTTGAACAAAATCTCCCAGAAATTTTTAATCACTGATTTTATCGTAGCACTATGACTTTTGTGTTACTTGTGGGCTCATAGCAAATTTTCCTGTGTAACACTGCATACTATGCTTTTTTCCAAAATCACCAGCAAAGACCAGAAGTGAGCTAATGTGGGCTCAGGTTCTGTTCTCAGATACGCTCTGTTTCCCACTGACTTTGGTGGGATTTAAGAACATAACATGAGAGCAAAACAAAATGCCTAAGAGCAAGCTCGCTGATTATTCTTATTAGTTTATGAGGCTCTGGCAATTTTCCAGTGAATGTCATTCCTATTCTTCTGACAAATTTTTCACTGAAGGTCTTCTGTAGGAAGACATCTTCTATGAGCACTTTTATTAATGGCTATGAGACATCTCTGAGCCAGCAGCAGCAGCAACCATGATGCTGCTTAACCCAAGGACCAGGGAATTGCACCACTGGGATTGTAAAGGAGGATCGCAGGAGGAGTAGCAATGGTGACTTTGTGAAATCACTGATACCAATTTCAGGATAGCGTCAAAAAAACAGATGCCAGACTGTGTATGTTTGGTTCTCAAGTTGGGAATGGTCTTTGGTGTCCACAGAGTGTCATAGGTGACATTAGAGCAGCCATAAGAGTCATTTAGCTTACAGCAGAAGCCAAACAGACTTTGAATAGGAAACGACACAAAATTATCTATCATTCAGCTAGAATCATGCAGAGTGCATAGAATAGGTTTTCTGAACCCCATAGGAAGCACAGACTTGACCATGTACACTCATACTGGGCACCTCCCACAGCAGGAGCTGTTCAAACCTTACCTTTCAGCTCTTCAGACACTTCTACTTCTTCCAGATTTTATGTTATGTGCTCCTTTCATGTTCCAGATGGAGATGGGAGGTTTATCCTTTATGCTACTTTTAACTTTCTTCAGTCTGTTTTTCTTTCTTTGCTTGTTTCTCTCTATCCTTATTTCCTTTTTTTTTTTTTTTTCATTTTTTTTGGCAGAGTTTCTTTCTCTTTTCAAAGTTTGCAATCTCACTTCCACTCAATAAATATTTTTAATGCCCTTTTTTGGTTATACTTTCATTATAAGTTGTGTTTTCATCAGAAACCTTAATTTCCCTCTTCTGCATCTTCATCTTGCATTCCTTTATATTTTAAATCTTCACACTTTGCCCAGTTCTAAATGTAACCTTCATCCTTGCTATCATGGAATTTTCCCATCTGATGCTGTCTCACTCACAACCTGCTCTGCTCCCCCATCCCCTCAGTATTTAAAGTAAAAGAAGTAGGATGCCATGATAAATCTCTATACAAAACTTCAAAGTTGCTGCCCAATCTTCTGCAGTTTTCTTCTTAACCCACCCCATCAGGAAAAACTTATCCATGCCTACATCTTCTCACCAGCTGGCGGACAAGAACTTTTCCTGCTCAAGAAGGCTAAGATGAAGGTAATTTTGATCCTCGGAATACATCAGGAGTCCTATCCATTCTCTACCTATAGTGGAAGGCTTTTGATTATCACAGGTATTCTCCATTAGAAATTTCTTTTGTCTTGGAATAATTCTGTTGCAGCATCAGCTCTAGTTATGTGTCATGGGTTCAGGAGCAGCAGTCATTTTTCTTTAAGTAGTAGCTGGTGAGCACTGTGTTTTGGATTTTTGGCTT